>CM024760.1:131832663-132079825 GCA_014218235.1 Colocasia esculenta
TCAGACAGAAGTTTAGATCATTTAAGAATGAACAGACAGTTGCACGCAATGTCTTTCTGAAAGTCATGGGGTTTCTGACAGTGGTAGGTAGGTTCTGACAGGTAGCCCATGCTGCTTATACCTACCATCATATTGAAACCTTTAGATCTTTTGTCAAATAGGAATGGATTTTAAATAACTGACAGTGAGAAGTCATACAAATATTTTTCTGATATTTGAAGATATTTTAAATGAGAGGATAATTGCTTTTCCTGCCAAAAAGATATTTAAATAATTTATGATAGCAGAAGAATAATTATTAGACTCAAAAGACATTTATATATGAAAGATATTTCATTATGAATAATGAGAACATATAAAGAGATCAAGGAAATGAAATATTCAAGTTCTATGTTGAAAGATAGAAATAGAATTTATCTAAGGAATATAGAAGTTGATATGAGATACTTTGACTTTAAAGAAGCAATCAATGTTTCATATAGGTAATCAATGTTTGAGTGTAATCGATGTTTGAAGTGAAATCGTTGTTCTACATGAAATCGTTGTTGAACTGAAATCGATATTTGAATGGTGTCGATGTTTAAGTGAAATTAATGTTGAACCGAAATCGATGTTTAAGTGAAATCAATGTTTGAATGAAATCGATGTTTGAATGGAGTCGATGTTTAAGTGAAATCGATGTTGAACCAAAATAGATGTTTAAGTGAAATCGATGTTTGAATGAAATCGATGTTCAAGTGAAATCGATGTTTGAATGAAATAGATGTTCAAGATGAAATCATTGTTGAACTGAAATCGATGTTTGAATGGAGTCGATGTTTAAGTGAAATCGATGTTCTAGATGAAATCGTTGTTGAACTGAAATCGATGTTTGAATGAAAACGATGTTCAAGATGAAATCGTTGTTGAACTGAAATCAATGTTTGAATAAAATCGATGTTCAAGATGAAGTCATTGTTGAACTGAAATCGATGTTTGAATGAAATCGATGTTCAAGATGAAATCGATGTTTGAATGATATTCAGTGTATGTTGTGAACTTAGAGAAATTTCGTTGTGTTGATACATAGGTTCTGTGTAAGCATAATCTTTGGCAGAAATATGTTTGTATTCATAAGAGCCTTTTGAAATATTATTTTTCATAAATGGTAAAGGTGAAGATATTAAAATTTTTGTCATAGCAAAAATATCATAATTAACTATTTAGCAAAATAGATAGGAATAGTTGCTCAACAGATCTCAAGGGGGAGGGGAGCATGCTAGAACGAGAGGAAGACAAGGGGTCCCTACCTCAAAATGTAGAGCCGACCCGTTGGGGCCTTCACGTCGGAATGTCCACCTCCTCCTTGCTCCAAGCACCACACGGACGACGCCTACACCAAGGAAACATCATCTCCTCGCCACGAGCACCACGAACAAGCCGGAGAACACAAGAGAGCTTGGGAGAGGAAGAAGGAAGAAGAAGAAGAAGAAGAGAAGAAAAGGAAGGGGAGGAGGAAATGGGTCGCCTGCCTCGGTTTTGAACCGACGGGCCCAGAGACATGACGAGTCGGGCCGGTGTGACAACAACCATGTCGCAACCGTCCCGCAGGTCACGACCATGTCGCGACCGCCTACCCTGGCGTGACACCAAAAGAGGTCAAACCTCGAAGACTAGGAAAACCTTAACGTGATGGCCAGCCAGGTCGCGTCAACGTCGTACGTGCCTGACACCCGAGAAGCCCGTTTTGACAGAAGGGACAGTGGTGAAAATGGTCAGAAGCAAAGTCACGTCACCTTCAGACGCCGTGACAAGAATGCGTTGCCCACCACCGTCGCGACCAAAACACGATAGGCAAGGGTGCCGTGACCAAAAGCATGTCGCGACTGGCTCCTCTAGCACGACAATGTCATGACCAGGGGGTCCGTCGTGACCATGAGGACGGGGCCAAGGGCTCGAGAGTTCGGGTCTTACACCAATCGAAATGTTTCTTATGTAGTAGTTGATAGAAACATGTTCTCCAATCGATATGGACATGTTCTCCAATCTATATCATTGAACATCGATTGATAACATTTTTTTAACTCCAATCAGTATAAAATAAAAAGTAATCGATAAGGCTATTGTGTAACTTTGACTAGTCATGAGTTGAAGTGAGACTTCGACTGCTGTAATAGATACATTAGTCGAAGTTACGCTTCGACTACTCAGTAAGAGTGAACACAATGCAAACAACACTAATTGATATGGAGTTGAAAAACATTCGTTTAAATTAAATGCATGTGTCAACAGATAAAAGGCATGTGTCAACAAATAACCAAATAGGTGAAGTAATATGTTAATAGTATAAAGAACATGTTAACATTTGATAAATACTTACAGTGATGAAACTTGGGTCTTTTAGAATACTTACTATGATGATCTTTAAAGTGATGAAACGTTCTATTTATCCTATTGACAGGCTTAATGAAAAATGAATGTTAATCAAAGAATAGCAGTGGACTTCATTTGTCGACAAATGGACATTGTATGTCGACAAGTTCTCAGACTTTCTAGAAAATGATATTATGAGAATGCTTTTGATAATGTGTATGAACATGCATGAGTAAAATCATGAAGTGATTTTTTATTACTAAATACATATAATCGGAGTTTTGGTTATCACCAAAATACATAAACCAAGGAGATAAAAGAGTGAACATTTAGTTGTAGCAGTCCAATACTTCAAGATAAATTGTTCGACCAGCCAGTGTTTTTGATTCATCGGTGTCCTATTTCTTGGTCTTTTTGTCTTGACTTTTGAATAATATAATGTTCCATTGAAGCATACATATCAAGGCCTATTTTACCTATCTTTTCACACTTGAACACACACATTAGACCCTCAAGATAAACATGAAATATCAAGCATATAGGATCAAATAAATGGGAAACTCATCACAAACGATAACATCTTGTTACCATCAAAATCAACAGTGTTTTATTATCATCAAAAGTAATACATTTCATCAATCTCATATTTGTAGATATATTAGAGCTCATAATATAAAGCCCTTGCAACCTTGGAATCAAGGGAGAGTGATGAAGAATCTTCTTTGCCACCTTCTTCCTATTGTAACCATCATTTTCATGTATAGCCCATGGACTTTCTCCATGCTTAGGGCATTGTTCATATGTCTCGTAGTCCTTTCGATACAACATATAATCATTGGGACATGCATCAATCTTATCATAGCTACATCTCAACTCATTGATGGATTTATTCACATCGTAAAACAAATTTGACAACACTTCACCTTCCAAAAAGTCCTCCTTAAGCAATTTCAAGAGCATGTTAAATGACTTGTTACTCATTTTATCCATACATTTGCTGTTAAATAACCAAATGACACATGACAAATTGTTAAAAGCCTTGTGCCTTAGATATAGTGGTTGTTCAGCATCTTCAATCATATTGTAAAATTTATTGAAACCCTTGTGATCATGATGACCCTCACTAAACATAGCTAGACTCCACATTTTCATTCATTGGCATTCCTAACTCATCGTAACAAATCCCATATGCCAACATGTGGAGCATTTTGTGTTGATGGTTGACTAGAAATTGGACCACTACTATGAAATTTCCAAAACTTCTTATCTTTCATGATACATAAAAGTGTTCTCTAACTTTCTCCTTTTTTAATTTATGGGTGCATACACATTTCAATGAAGGATATTTAATATTTTCATCATTAGCCATACTAGTAAAGGCAAATTCAATAAGCTAATCAACACCATCTAAGTACTTCTTAATTTGAATGCATTGACAAACTCACCTAATTCTAATCCAAAAATGATGACAAATAGTAAAGGACACTACAAAAAATGACAGAAGAATAAGTAAGTGTAAAAAATATGGAAAATTTCCAATTTCAAGTAACCATACATGAATCCTAATACTTCTAGATCCAACAAATGTCGTAAATTATAATATAACATTTCATAAGAAACAGCAACCAAATGATAAACGGATATGGAGCTTTGTCCTCTGTTCTGATTAATACAAAAAAATTCTCACCTAGTGTAGTGTTCCTCGTTGTTCGAACATGTTAACCTAATAACGAGGCCAGCCCAGTTAGGTTGTGATTGCATGAACATCCATAATCATGGTACTTATATGTTTTTGATGATGACATAATGGTTGTGCTGTCACGCCCCGACGCGGAATATCGGAATGTGAAGCAGTTGCAAGTAAGTGAGTATAGAGCGTAAAATAGTCAACAAACCATTGGACAATTATATAATATGAAATCAAATGGCTTCCATTGATAATTCAACTATTGTCTATTACAACTACTAATGCAGAGCCATAACAAAGGGCCCAATTGACTCTATTACATAGAGTGAAAGTAAATGACTAACTACGACATCCAGGATAACACAACGGCATCATGGTACTCTTGGATCACTCCTGATCCTCCCCATCCTCGTGAGGGAACTCAGTCTCCTCAGTCTTACCTGAGAACACAATAAACAAATAACATAGGATGAGCGACAACGGCCAGTAGGACTTATATCTTATGGTGTGGGAAAACTTTACATGATTAATGTATTAAAAACCGAGTCACTATATCATAGAGCGAGAGAGTCAAGTAATGTAAGAGATAGCACAATAGCATGGTTCAATGTAGCACAAGTTTCCAAATATAGCACAGAGCAGGATGACCCTCGCACAAGTAGCACAATCTAACGCAATAGCACAATGAGTATAGTATAGCACTTTGATTATCATATAGATAGTCAAGATAGATAGCACTTGAGTGTAATGCCAAACACTCTGGTCAATTAACTCCCGCGGGCACTAGCACTTTTGGGCGCACCTCATAGGACCAGACCCGGCCCTTTATATTGCCAAGCATTAGTCATATTGTTTATCTTTAGACAATCAGTCAAATGGCCAATAGAGTGTATGAAGAAATAGATGAGAGTACTTGACGAATAGACGAGTAAGTAGAGAGAGTGTGAATAGATGAGCAAGTGGAGTATAGATGAGAGCTAAAGGTCACTGCATATAAAATGACGATTACACGAGTGATAGTAACAGTTGCACAATACGTATGATTGGTGTTGGTAGTCAAGTAGAATTCACTAAACTTCCACTGGCCATGTTATGCACAAGTCATGAGGTCCGGCATGATCTCAAGGTAAGAGAGAACCTCTAAAGCTGTTTGGATCATGCTGATCCCTAAGGGTGTTATAGGTGTTAGGGTAGAACCAGGTCGATCTCCATGAGGGAATCCACAGAGTACGAACACAACATTGTTGATTGCGCACTTTCGTTGTCTAGAATTCTTTGCACATATCAAGATGCTCACCTTCTCTAAACTGTCTCACAAACTTAAAATTGCAATCATGAACTAATAAAGTGGTGAGAGTAGGTCATATCCACAGGAGAGGCTGAATAAAGCTTGAATTAAACTACTTTGACCTGAAACCATTCTAACAAACACTTTTTCACCAAAATAACATTGCATTAGAAACAATTCTATAAATAACACCACTCAAATCCCTCACACTTCACATGTCAAACTGAATAAAATAACAAGCAGAATTGCAATTAAAGAAACTTGGTATCACTGTACCCTCTCAATTGAGGGATCAAACAGGTAAACAAAAAGCTTAACAAGAAACTAACAAACCAATTTACCCCTACAGCTTAGGGGATGAACGGTCAACAAAAGTAGCTCTCTAAAAACACCGAATCAATACTCTAAAAGCTCAAGGATCAGACAAAAAATAAGAAATAACATACGAACATTTCAATTATGCAAAAAGAAATAACAAGAACATGAGATATATCACAATTTTATTGCATTCTAAGATGTAGATGAGACAGTGAAGAAATCAAAGAACTCAATCAAAGATTTAAACTGAAAGCAATATGAACTATAAAAATTTCCAATCATTGTACCCTCACAACTCGAGGGATGAACAAAAATCCAGAACGAGAGTTTACTGTTGCTAAAGCCAATTCCTAATGCTACCACTGCAGAACAAGAATGAGAACAATCTCTCCCAGAACAACAAACAAAACGCAGAAGAATGGAGAATTTTCACTGGATCGAATTCTCCCCTACAACCATCTCAAATGCTGAACAACAAAAAGAAGAAAAACAACATCACAACAGCCCCCCTCCCAACTGCAGAAGAAATGACGAAATCAACACAGAAGAAATGAAAATAACAATTCCACTGGATCGGACTCTCCGGCACAGAAGAAATGGAAGAAGTCGACACTGAAGAAATGGACAAGATCAACACAGACGAATTAGACAGTGTGATTCCCTTCTCAGTAGCACAGAAGAGATGAAAGAAAAATCCCCAAAAATACTGGAGCCCCTCACAGTTGCAGAACCTTCACAGTAGAACCATCTCACAGTTGCAGAACCTTCTCAACAAAACCATCTCACAGTTGCAGGACCTTCACAGCATAACCATCTCACAGTTGCAGGACCGTCACAGCAGCAGCGAAGAGAAGAAACGAACAATCTCACAGCAGCAGCGAAGAGAAGAAGAACATAACAAAATTCAAAAAAAAAATCCAATCGATCTCCGGATGAACACAGAAGAAATGGAAGAAGAGCACTCGATCTCCCCAACACCGTAGCTCTCACAGAAAAGAAAATTTTAAAATGTCTATCTTTACCACCTAACCATCAGAATCCAAGAAGGGAAGTAGAAAAACCCAAAAAATTTCTAACTCTCCCTCCCCTGCAGCCGAACCAGAAGAAAGGAGAAAACTAAAAACCCAAAAAAAAATCCGAACTAGAGAAGCCTCTTGCTCTTAGGACCTTGGGGTCCTTTTATAGGCGCCTAGACCTTCAATGCTAGCTCCTCTTCCTGCCTTCTCCATCGCCTCAGCAAATCCGCACGAACGAGCTCCATCCACCTCAGCAGATCCGCGTGCCCAGCCTTTGCTTCACACACCGCCAGTGCACATGAGCTGCGCTTCCCGCCTCCAGCTGTACACATCCCAGCCACACCAGCTCCATACGCTCCCAGCTCCATCGCCATCCCCTGCGCACCGCCTCCAGTCAATGCGCAGCATCGCCTCCGGCTGCTCTGCATGGCCACCATCCGCATGCCCCACCACGCCAGCGCCAAAGATCCAAATCGCCATGGCCACACCCTCTGGCCGCCTCTGCACAGCTCCATTGCGCCGGATCTGCATCCGCAGGAGCCGCACGCCTCCGGGTGCCTGTGCTTCGCACGGATCGCAGCAGCTTCAACTGCCATCCGTGCACCCCCACCTCCCTGGATCGCCATGACCCAGAACGCCATAGCCGCGCACAGCTGAGCGCCAGCACCAGCTTCACACGAGCTCCTCTGCAGGAGCTGCTATCTGCCCCAAATCGCCAGAACCTAGCTGTGCACCGCCTACAGCAGTACACCCCAGGCGACCTGATGGAACAAAAGAAATGGTCAAGCAAGGTGTACGTGTCTAGTATTGGTTGGATGAGAGAAGGGTAATGGCGTAATGCACCGATGGTCGTTAAGGAAAAAAATGTTGGAGCAATGGTCTTATGAGGGGGGTATGTGGTATTATGGGATTGGGTGGGGTTGTTTATTTAACGAAAAATTTATTTACAGACTAATATTTACAAGAATTATTGGAATATAATAAGATTAAAAATTATTTATGTACAATGTACCTGCAAAAAGAGAAAACATTTTTATTAGTCAAATTATTCAAAAAGCATTGACTTTATTAAATGAAAATCTAACTATGTGTTCTACCCAAAAATTTAACTAAAATGCTCGAAAAAACTATTCATAGATGAAATGAAATTTAAAATAAAAATACACATTATTTATAGACAAAAGATGTCTAAAATCAACTATAAGTATGAGATTTAACACGAAAAATTTTGTAGTTATCACTCCCCCCTACTTGAACATTGCTAGTCCCTTAGCAATAAAAATCACTCCAGATGTAAGACTAGAAGATGTTGTGTTCCATTGTAAATAGTCATCATGTAAAAGATTAATGTAGAGATGTGTCCTTCCTAATTGTAAGGGCTTATGGCAAGAAATTAGTGCACAAATGATAGCTTACTTAAGAGTTCACATCAGCCCTCATGGAGCTTCTTTGCCTCATCTAGTATTTGAGATTAGATTAATCCGATGGAGAAGAAAAGATTTGTGGAATAAGATCCTTGCTCAGTCAGATTGGGTTGTTTCTCTCAGTTCCATTCTGCCAACTTCCTTGAGGATTATTTCATTGAGTTGAGGACTTTGTCCCTTTATTTGCACTTTGTGCACTCAAAATTTTTTCTTTCTTTTCCATCCATAATGTTGCACAACTCATCAGTTTTGACGAGTAGCGAGTCCAACTTACTCAGATCTGGGGCATTTTTCATGGATATTTTTTTTCTTTTACTTTTGCTTTTTTTTTCTTTTCTTTTCCTCTTAAGAGAAGGATGGGCAGTTAGGTTCCTCGATCACATGCCTTCACTTCCTTCGCAATTCGCTTAAAGGAATGGAGAAAACAAATCACCTCTCTCCTACTAGCCTTAACAAATTTGCTACATTTGGGTTCAGCTAGTCTAAGTCGTTGTGTAGTGTGTGTATGAAAACTTCTTGTCATAAATCTTTACATAAGGTAGACAGGGGATACATGTAATCTTTTACTAGAGGCTACCTAACATGGGTGTTTGCAAAGGGATGTGACCACCACAAAATTTTAATGGTTAAATATCACACACAAAGTCTGTGTTTTGCAATGCCAAGTATTTTTATTCAAAGATGAAACATTGTGAAATTTTCTTTTTATTTGCACATGCTCAATATAAAGAAAGAAAACGAAGCATCAGTTACGATGGGGACTATGAATGCATGCTTATTCTACCTCTCCCCCTACTTATTTACAGGAAAGGAAAGTAAGACAGAGAATTACCTGATAAAGGAAATCTGTACACTTGGGTTGCCTCCCAAGAGCGCTAAGTTTATCGTCTTCAGCCAGACGCAATTAGGCTCCATTTGGCTCAGCTAGCTTGGTAGACTCAATTTTCAAGGAAGGTGGGTTTTCAAAGAAGTGCTTTAACCTCTGCCCATTAACAGTAAATGATTGTCTAGTTTTAGGGTCAAGAATAATGACACACCATTATCATATGCTTTGATAATAGTGTAAGGACCATCCCATCGGGATTTCAATTTTCTTGGAAACAGACGAAGCTTAGAATTAAACAACCAAACCTTATCATGCACTTGAAAAGTTGTTCTATGAATGTTTTTATCATGGAATACTTTGGCTTTGGCTTTATGGATCGTGGAACTGTAGTAGGCTTCATTTATGAGCTCTTCTAGCTCATTCAGCTGAAGGGTCCTTTGTTGACCAGCTTTGGTTAAATCACGATTTACTTGTTTAATAGCCCAATAGGCTCTATGCTCAAGTTCTATCGGCAGATGACAAGATTTTTCAAAAACAAGCCGGTAAGGGGACATTCCTATGGGAGTTTTGAAAGCGGTTCGGTAGGCTCAAAATGCATCATCTAACCTTTATGACCAGTCTTTCCTATCAGGCCTTACCGACTACTGAAGAATGTTCTTAATCTCCCTGTTTGATACTTCCACCTGGCCACTGGTTTGCGGATGGTAAGGTGTTGCTAGCTTATGGGTGATCCCATACTTCCTTAGGAGGGTCCTAAACTGAGTGTTAATGAAATGAGGTCCTCCATCACTAATGATTGCCTTGGGCCACCCAAATCTATAAAAGATGTTTTTCTGAACAAATTTGATGACCACCTTATGATCATTGGTCTTTGTGGCTATGGCCTCTATCCATTTGGACACGTAATCAACAACAACTAAAATGTACGTGTATCCAAAGGACGGTGGAAAAGGTCCCATAAAGTCTATTCCCCAAACATCAAAAAATTCTACAACCAAAATGGGGTTAAGAGGCATCATATCCTTCTTACAAATGTTTCCCATGGTTTGACATCTAGGACAGGCCTTACAAAATTGGTGGGCATCCTTAAACAACGTAGGCCAATAGAAACCAGAGTCTAAGACCTTAGCATCGGTCTTCTTTCCTAAAAAATGCCCTCCACAAGCAAGAGAATGGCAAAACTTGAGGACACTTTGATGCTCACTCTCAGGGACACATCTTCTTATCACTTGGTCTAGTCCTATAAAAAATAGATATGGGTCCTCCCTGATGATCAGTCTGTCCCCATGCAATTTTAATTAATTATATAAATATACATATTTTGATGATTAACAAAACCAAACAAGAATTTATCAATTATATCTGATGAATATTTCATAAGTCTTAAGTACAGGAAAATACTGAGGTCAAACAAGCCAATAAAGGTATGCTTTACTACTCTGAAGCTTTAATCTTTTCAACATGAGATTTCTCTAAATCCATATCGATTTCTGTTGAAGTTCATAACGATTTTCTTATAAGACTGAAAAGTCAAGTTGTTTCAATCAAGTCGATGTCACAACGACTTATTAGTTGTAACGACTTCATAAGTTATCATAACGATTTCTTTAGAACTCGCAACGACTTACTTGTTGTAACGACTTCATAAGTTATCATAACAATTTCTTTAGAACTCGCAACGACTTACTTGTTGTAACCACTTCATAAGTTATCATAACGATTTCTTTAGAACTCACAACGACTTACTTGTTGTAACGACTTCATAAGTTATCATAACGATTTCTTTAGAACTCGCAACGACTTATTAGTTGTAATGACTTCATAAGTTATCATAACGATTTCTTTAGAACTTGCAACGACTTATTAGTTGTAACGACTTCATAAGTTATCATAACGATTTCTTTAGAACTCGCAACGACTTACATGTTGTAACGCCTTCATAAGTTATCATAATGATTTCTTTGATACTCGTAACGACTTGGCAGCCGTAACGATTTCTTTAGTTCTCGTAACGATTTTTTTGATACTCGTAACGACTTGGTAGCCGTAACGATTTCTTTAGTTCTCGTAACGATTTCTTTGATACTCGTAACGACTTGGTAGCCGTAACGATTTCTTTAGTTCTCGTAACGATTTCTTTGATACTCGTAACGACTTGGTAGCCGTAACGATTTCTTTAGTTCTCGTAACGATTTCTTTGATACTCGTAATGACTTGGTAGCCGTAACGATCTCTTTAGTTCTCGTAACGATTTCTTTGATACTCGTAACAACTTGGTAGCCATAACGATTTCTTTGATACTCGTAACAACTTGGTAGCCATAACGATTTCTTTGATACTCGTAACAACTTCTTCAGAATTCATAACGACTTGATAAATGTTCATAACAATTTGCTATAACGATTTCATAAGTCATTCAGTTATCGATTTCATATCTTGATATCTTATTCGTCTTAAAGCATTGACCAGTCAAAGTCCACATAGATATCTCTCTGACGCTTTTGCATTTATGAGATCTAAACATATCTTTGCATGCATGCAGACCATATCATCCTTTATCATGCCTACTCTGATAACGTCTTTTAGACTTAAGCCATTTGGCATTAATATTTTCTTGACTATTGCTACTGACGTTGACTGACATCAGAGACAGCCTATCTGTCTGCTATTTAAGATTGACATCTGTGCAGACCTCTGAACTAGCTTCTTGGTACAACGTTAAGCAAAAAGAAGCCATTGGATATCTTTGAAGAATCTCATCTCTTTGCGTGCTCATGTGATCAAAAGACTGTGACAGGAAGCTTCCAAGACTTCAGATGTCATTCAGTCTAATGACTACTCAAAAGAGAGACAATGGACTCTTTAACGTCTATATTTCAAATTGAAGATATATATATACAAGTCAGAAGAACAGAAGATATAACGTTTAAAAAAAGCATTCAAATTCTTCAGAAGAAAATTGAGAGCCAAGATCCTTCACTCCTCCTAGCTTTTGCTCCTTTGCTCTCCATCAGTCTTGTAAAAAACTTGAGAGAGCTTGTATAGTTCTGAGAGTGTGAATTGTTTATAATCTTCTTGCTCTCAGTTCTAGTTGCTTCAGATCCTCGCTTATTAAGAGCTGGATCTAGGGGCTTGAAAGTCATTCATTCTTCTCTATGTTGTTCCCTTCGGGTGTGAAGGAAGACCTGGTGGTATCCAGGGTGTTGTTCCCTTCGGGTGTGAAGGAAGACCTGGTGGTATCCAGGGTGTTGTTCCCTTCAAGGGTGAAGGAAGACCAGCTAAGCTGGGTGTTTGTAGCGTCCTTAGGGGGACTGTTCCCTAATTAGTAAAATCCTGAGTTGTTGCTCAGGGACTGGACGTAGGACTCCTAAGGAAAGGAAGTCCGAACCAGGATAATCCTTGTGTTGTGTGATTGTCTTCCTTGTGTGAGTGTTATTTAATCTAACTGTAACTGACATAGTTCGAAGAACGTTTGCGTGATCGTTTTTGATTACAGGTATCTTCTAGATTAATTTTAAAAGACCCATTCACCCCCCCTCTGGGCTCGTCAACTGGGCAACAAGTGGTATCAGAGCAAGTCTCTTCGACAAAGAAAGGATCCAACGATCTGAAGAGTAAAGATCTATGGCAGCCCAAGGTAACTTTGAAGGTCAGTCCGTCAACCGACCCCCTCTCTTCGATGGTGAAGATTATCCTTACTGGAAGACCAGAATGAAATACTTTTTACAAGGACATGATTATCAAATTTGGTCCATAGTAGAAGAAGGTGATCTGTTAGTCACAAGTGAGAAAGCACAATGGACAGATGATGACAGGAAGAAGATTTCCCTGAATTGCAAAGCAAAGAGTATCCTATGCTGTGCTCTAAGTAAGAAGGAATTCAATAGAGTTTCAGCCTGCAAATCATCAATGGAAATGTGGGAAAAGCTCAGGATTACTTATGAAGGCACAGACAAGGTGAAGGAAACAAGAATCGATATTCTGGTCACTCAATATGAAAGATTTCAGATGCAATCAAGTGAGACCATAACTCAAATGTTCAGCCAGTTCACTGACATCACAAATGGACTGGCTAGCCTGGGGAAAGTCTATGAGATGGGAGATATGGTAAGAAAGATACTTAGATCCTTACCGTCCTCATGGACTCCAAAAGTCACAGCAATAGAAGAAGCCAATGATCTGAAGAGAATGTCTGTAGAAAAGCTCATTGGGTCTCTCATGGCCCATGAAATCAGTATGGAAAGGCTAGGAGAGTCCTCTAGCAGAAAGAAGCACTCTAACGCCTTAAAAGCTGAAGAAGATTCACCAGATGCAAGCTCAGCTGAAAGCGAAAGTGATGCAGACATCGAGAATGAGGAAGCTATGTTATCTAGAAGGTTACAGCGAATTTTGGCTAAAAAGAAGAAATTTCAATCTGGTAGAAGGTATTTCAAAAAGAATAAGGATTTCAAGAAGCCAGATGGAAAAGAAATGAAGAAAGCAGAACCCATCTGCTATGAATGTAAGAAGCCAGGACACATTAAGACTGAGTGTCCTAAGTTAAAGAAGCCAGAGCTCAGGAAGAAGGACAGTTCCAAGAAGTTTAGAAAATATAAAAAGAGAGCAATGGCAGCAACATGGGAAAACAGTAGCGACTCAGATAGTAAGTCAAGCTCCTGCAGCGATGAAGAAAAAGCCCACTTGGCCTTCATGGCAAACACTGAAGAAAAGGTTAACCCTCGAGCATCCAAATGGTATTTGGATAGTGGGTGCTCAAGACATATGACAGGAAACCAGAAGTTGTTTTCTCATCTCCAAGCTGAAGATGGAACAGTTACCTATGGAGATAATGGAAAAGGAATCGTAGTAGGCAGTGGCTCTGTGAATAACAAAGAAAAAACAGTCATAGAAGATGTGCTACTAGTCAAGGGATTGAAGCACAATCTCATCAGCATTAGCCAGCTGTGCGACAGAGGCCATCAGATCAAGTTTCAAGAGTCAAAGTGCAGTATACTGAAGGATGGAACAATCATCTTTGAAGCTAATAGAGAAAAGAATTTGTATGTGCTCTATCTTGAAGAACTCAAGGTTCAAAATGTTTGCCTGGCAGCAAATAAAAATAAATCCACAGAATTATGGCACAGATGACTTGGACATTGCAGCATAGATGGCATGAGAAAATTACTAAAGAAGAATCTTGTGCAAGGTCTACCTAAAATCAGTACAAAGTTGGAAGGTGTATGTAAACCTTGTGCTAAGGGAAAGCACACCAAAGTCTCCTTCAAGTCAAAGACGATGGTGACCACCTCAAGACCCTTAGAGCTCCTTCATATGGATCTATTTGGGCCAATGAGGACTACCAGTCTTGGAGGAAAGAATTTTGGATTTGTCATAGTTGATGACTACTCAAGATTTACATGGGTATCTTTCCTAGAACATAAAGATAATACTTTTGAAAGTTTCGTCAGCTTCAGTAAGAAAGTTCAGAAAGATTAGAAGTTCAGCATTGTGTCAATCAGATCAGATCATGGTGGTGAATTTCAAAATGAAAGATTTTCTAGATTTTGTGATGATCAGGGAATTGAGCACAATTTCTCAGCACCAAGGACACCTCAACAGAATGTCATCGCTGAAAGGAAGAACAGAACTCTTTTGGACATGGCAAGAACTATGCTCTCAGAATGTGATCTGCCTAGATACTTTTGGGCTGAAGCAGTCAATACAACAAGCTACATTATCAACCGAGTAATGATCAGGCCAATCCTGAAGAAGACTGCATATGAACTATTCAAAGGAAGAAGCCTCAGATCAGCCACTTCAGAACCATTGGATGCCCTTGCTTCATTCACAACAATGGAAAAAGGGACATTGGTAAGTTGGATGCCAAATCAGATGAAGGCATCTTCATGGGGTACACGTCTAAACCTAAAGGCTATAGAGTATTTAATAAACGTACCTTGTTGATTGAACAATCTGTGCATATTATTTTTGATGAAATTAACCCTTCCTTGAGAAAGAGAGTAGATAGTGACGATGATGATGCAGAAGAACTGTCCAAGAAACTAAAAGATGCATCAATTGAGGACAAGGATGATCCACCTCTGGAAGAATTACAACAAGAAGAAGTTGCTCATGAAAACCTTCCAAAGGAGTGGAGATACAAGAAAGATCACCCACTTGAAAATATCATTGGTGATCCATCCATTGGGGTAAGAACAAGAGGTAATGTTATTCCTTGTGATTATTTAGCCTTTGTTTCTCAGATAGAGCCTAGGACAGTCAATGAAGCTCTCTCTGATGAATCTTGGATAGTAGAATGCAAGATGAATTAAATCAATTCAAGAGAAACCAAGTATGGTCACTTGTTCCTAGACCATCAGACCATCCAGTCATTGGCACCAAATGAGTGTTCAGAAATAAACTGGATGAAACTGGTGCAATCTTGAGAAACAAGGCCAGATTAGTAGCTCAAGTCTATTCTCAAGAGGAAGGAATAGATTTTGATGAAACCTATGCACCTGTAGCTAGACTTGAGGCCATTAGAATATTACTTGCATATGCATCTGCTTTAAACTTGACACTATTTCAAATGGATTGTAAATCCGCATTCTTAAATGGTTTCATAAAAGAGGAAGTTTATGTGGAACAACCTCCGGGATTTGATGACACAGAATTTCCTAATCATGTTTTCAAACTTCACAAGGCATTATATGGTTTAAAGCAAGCACCTAGAGCCTGGTATGAAAGGCTTAGCTCTTTCCTTCTAAATCATGGTTTCAGTAGAGGTCAGGTAGATAGTACTCTTTTTATAAAGTCAAAAGTCAAACACATCCTATTGGTTCAAATCTATGTAGATGATATCATTTTTAGTTCTACTGATGAGTCTCTTTGCAAGTATTTTGAAAAGTTAATGCAGGGAGAATTTGAAATGAGTATGATGGGAGAACTCAACTATTTCCTTGGACTTCAAATCAAACAAGGAAAGGAAGGAACTCACATCAGTCAAGCTAAGTACACAAAAGAACTATTGAAGAAATTTGGATTTGAAAATACCAAGCCACTGTCGACACCGATGAGTACATCAACAAGAATGGACAGTGACAAAGATGGTAAGAAAGTAGATCAAAAGATCTACAGAGGTATGATAGGTTCACTCCTTTATTTAACAGCTAGTAGACCTGATATTTTATTTAGTGTATGCATGTGTGCTCGATATCAGGCAGATCCTAAAGAATCACATTTAATTTCTGTGAAAAGAATATTTAGATATCTAGCAAGATCTCATGACTTAGGTCTATGGTATCCAAAACAATGTGAAATTAGTCTAGTAGGTTACTCTGATGCTGACTATGCTGGATGCAAATTAGATAGAAAGAGCACCAGTGATTGTTGTCAGTTCCTTGCAGGGTGTCTGATATCTTGGTCCTCAAAGAAACAAAATTCAGTAGCACTCTCTACAGCTGAAGCTGAGTACGTGGCTGCTGGAAGTTGCTGCACTCAACTCTTATGGATAAAGCAACAACTTGAGGACTTCGGATTAAATATCAAATCAATTCAGTTGCTGTGTGACAACACCAGTGCCATTAATCTTACCAAGAATTCAGTTCAGCACTCAAGGACCAAACATATTGAGGTTAGATATCATTTTATTCATGATCATGTTGCAAATGGAAACATTGAAATATCCTTTATTGATACAAATGGCCAATTAGCAGACATTTTCACAAAAGCCTTACCTGAAGAGAGATTTACATCTCTTAGAAGGGAATTAGCATGTGCAATTTGTGATAAAAGTTTCCTTACAAGTGGCACATTAAAATCTTAGAATTAAAGTAATTTTTTTATGGCAATAAGCAAAAGAAATTCAAATTGTATTGTAGTAAACTCTCTCTCATTGTAGTCCGTTTGAACAGTCAAAACCTTTTGTCGTTTTCTCCGCCGCTTGGCGCCTCACTTTCCACGTAGCATTAATTTATTCACAAAATCGATGACAGAACGATTTGTGTCTCATCGTCTACCTTTTTTCCCCTTTTTTATCCTGCCGCTTGAGCCGATGCCCTAACAACTCCATCTTAATCCTCTGCAAATTTGAATCTTCCTTCTACTTCCCGCAAAATTTCTTGAGGATTCTTTCTCCTCACCTTCCGTCTCCACCCTCCGTTGCCTTTCCCACCTGAATCTATGGCCGCACCTATCATCGCCGGCAGTTTGGGTGGCTACAGCGCCGAGTTCCTCACTCCTGAGCAGCAGGAGAGATTTACCTTTGTGAAGACAAAGCTCTGTGGCAACAAAGAAGTAGATGTCGCTAATCTGAGGAAAAGTGGAATGAGCAGTGTAGTAGATTTGATCAATCAGATGCAGTGGACAGAAATTTCCACCTTTTCAGAGGTCAGTTATCTGGACTTGGTAAAAGCCTTTTTTGTGTGTATGAGAATAGAAGAAGATGGGTCTCTTGTTTCTTCAGTAAAGGGAACAATGATTAGAATAGACCCTGAGTTGCTAAAAATGTTGTTCAATGTAAAGACTTCCGGATTTAGTGGGATTCACACTGTGGATGCCCAAGTGAAAGGATTGGGAATTATCGGGCCAGGATTCAAGCTGAGAGACGGCAAAATCGATATAAATCAACTATCCGCCTTCAATCGTCTTCTCCATTTTATTGTCTATCAAATCCTAGTTCCCAGAAGTGCAACGTTTTCATCTTGCACAAAGGCCGATTCGGACATGATGTACTGGGCCATTTAGAATAAGGAGATAAATATGGCCGCAGTGATAATGGAAAGAATGAAGTTTGCAAGAGATCAGATTTGGGACACCAAGAGTAAGTTAAATGTGTCTCTGCCTTATGCCCACCTACTCACCATGATCTTCAAACACTTCGGTGTTGATCTCTCTGGGGCAGTTGTAGAGAAAATGGGCCAAGCAATCAGGTCTAGGAACCTGAAGAAGAGTGGTTTCTCTGTGGAAAGTGGTGTTTGGTTCAAGGCTTCAGTTGCTGAAGGCGAAGCCATCATTATCGACACCTCCGTTGTTCATCCAGAGATGGGATCAGCAGATATGACTCCAGAATTGCCAGTGGAGTCAATTGTAGCTCTAGCAGTTGAAGCAACAGAATCTTCAGGACCCTCCTTTGCAGAAGTTCAGTCTGAAAGTGCAGTGGAAGAAGAAAGGGCGTCTGTAGAAGCTTCAGGGTTTCCAGAAGAATCAATTCACACCTTTGCAGACAGAAGAATTGAGGATCTCCTCCCAGAGGACATTATTCCAGTTGAGAACCCACATCCCTCAATTGTAGTTGCATCGATTCTGGCAGACATCATAGATTCAATTCCTTTTACTTCAAGTGCACCAGAAATAAGTAGCAGAGTTGCAGATGAGACTGTGGCATCAGGCCACACTGATGAACAAATGGAAGATCTTCCAGTAGAGGTAGAGCACCTAGCTGCCCAAGGAGATTCTGTATTGGAATCTGCTCCCAGTCAGGGGGAGCAAGTATCAGATGAAGAAGATGCTCCTATTGAGGGGGAGCTATCAAAAGAAGGTTCAGTAGACGCAACTCCAGATGTTGACAAGGATGGAAATCATGGCGATTCTTCAAATCTGGATCACAAAGAAGGGGAGACTGCAAGCTCTTCAAGCTCAGATGATGATCAACCTCCACCGGAAAATGAAGGCTTGAAGAAAGGAAAAGAGGTTGCCTCTGGAATTCCTCTCCTGGCTGACTCTCCATTTGAGAGGCAAGTTAAGTAGAAAATTGTCATAAACTTGAAGCCAGTGATTGAAAGGCTGAATGTTCAAGGTGAACTATTATGCTCTCTCCAGTCAGATGTCAACTCTATTTTTCTGAGTCAAGCTTCAGCCAACAAAGAGTTAGCCCAAATCAGAAATGCTATGAAATGATTTAACAAGGAAATGAGCAGCATGAAAGGCATGCTCTCAGATATTATCAAGGTAGTTGGAGCTCCCGCTCCTCCTCCACCAGAAGCAGCACCAGAAGCAGCAGCAGCATCACCTGCAGCAGCACCAGAAGCAGCAGCAGCATCACAAGAGGTAGGGCCAACAGGGCCAGCGGCTCAGGATACAAGGCCAACAGGGCCATCTAAGCAAGGATCCGGACCATTGGAGAATGAGTCTGTGTAGATAGAGGCAGAAGAGATCTTGGCACCCAAGCCCCCAACTTCCTCTTCTCCCTCTCACACACCTATTCCTCCAACTCCACCATCAGCTCCTACAGCACCTCCTGCTCCTCAAACCTTCAAGAAGCCCCAATCTAGACCCATTTCCTCTCCTACACCATTTCAGTCCACCATTCCTTCTCCTTCCCCTATATTTGAGGCCTCTCCAGCATCCTCAGCTGGAGCATCATCCTCCTCCTCCTCTGGTCCCTCACTTGGACCAACTGATGATCTCCATACTACTTCACACTCTTTTCTTCATCCTCCTCCTCCCCCATCTTTCATCACTATCATACCTGAACATGCTCAACTCAATTCTCCCTTTATTGAAAAGGTAAAGGATGAATTTGAGGAAGGGATCCTCAGGTCTGTGTTGAAAGTGGGAGAACATGTTCACAGGGCAGATCCTTCTATTCCTGCCTCCAAGAAGAGGAAACTTACTTCTACCTCTTCCTCTTCTTCTGAACCCAAATACCCTCCTTTATGGTTTTCTCTCACAGTGGACAACAAACATAACCCACTGTATAGGGAATACCTTTCCAAAGTTGCTTATGCTACCATCATCAACCTTCCCTTTCAAAACCTTACCGATCATTTGCACACCATTTTCCCTTATACTTCTCTTTCAAAAACCGAAAAATCCAAAATTTTCTCTCTTGCTCACTCCAAATCTGAAGAGCAGTGGGGCAAAGGTCACAAGGATCTTCTCAAGAAGTTCATTCTTGCCAAATCTGCCAGATTTCCTCCAAGGGACCACTCCTTGACTCTCTCTGAGTGGTTCAGGATGTACCACCAAGAACTATGGGCACCCTACATTCAGTCAGAAATTAAGATGATCAGGCACTTCATGCTCTTCAACAACTACAGATATATTCATAGGCTTCCAGAAGTTCAGCTCTGTCAGTTCAGGAAGGCCATTTCCGCCTTGTCTCCACTTATCTCTCACACTTCAGATATTCAGGTAGATTTTGCTACACTTCAAATACCAGAGGAGATAGCACTTCCTCAAATTCACTTTCTAGTTATGGAATCCTCTGTTGGATCCATCATCTTCGAGCGTTTTGCCAGAGTCTTGGGCAGAATTAAAGTGCAGAAAGGCTATCTGGTGTCCTTTTCTAGATTCCTATTCAGGGAATATCACCAGGGCCATGTAAAGGCTGAAGTTCTCTCCCCTATCCTGTCTGAATGTGAAAGGCTCACATCCTCTGACTGGTCCAAGTTCTACCCCCTGTCCGCTCAGCAGTTGTCAGATCTCAATGAAGCTCAGGCCAGGGAAGGCAAACCAGCTATTTCTCCAGCCACTTTCCTAGATATGAACTCCATTAATCTTGTTAATGACCCATTCAAGGTCTGGGAAGAAAGATACAAAGTGTATGTGGCTTTGCACCAAGCTCTCAGAGCTCACCAAAATCACTACCCTGTCACCATGGATCAGTTCCTCTCCTGTGCCAGCTTTGGCACCTCTCGTTTTCTCAAGATGACTATGGACAAGGATGCATATGCTGATCTTCTCTATCATCATCTAGATCTTCATCTCAAACGGATGACTCCCACCATGGGACCCTCTTACTCTGTGTCTTTTGGCGCTTTTAAAAATCTCTTTGAAGAGCATGAAGTTCAGGCATGGGAAACCATCTCGCATTTTGCCTCTCTGTTGTCTCCTTCCTTCTATTTAACTGTACCTCCTCAATAAATCACATGACCTTGTGTATTCTCTATTTCTCCTTCTCTCTTCTTTCTTTGTCAAAGTTTATCTTTTTGCTTAATGACAAAAATGGGGAGAACAGTACAAAAATTCAGATATTTCTATCCATACTTATCGTTCAATTTTGTCATCACCAAAAAGGGGGAGATTGATGATCAGTCTGTCCCCATGCAATTTTAATTAATTATATAAATATACATATTTTGATGATTAACAAAACCAAACAATAATTTATCAATTATATCTGATGAATATTTCACAAGTCTTAAGTACAGGAAAATATCGAGGTCAAACAAGCCAATAAAGGTATGCTTTACTACTCTGAAGCTTTAATCTTTTCAACATGAGATTTCTCTAAATCCATATCGATTTCTGTTGAAGTTCATAACGATTTTCTTATAAGACTGAAAAGTCAAGTTGTTTCAATCAAGTCGATGTCACAACGACTTATTAGTTGTAACGACTTCATAAGTTATCATAACGATTTCTTTAGAACTCGCAACGACTTACTTGTTGTAACGACTTCATAAGTTATCATAACGATTTCTTTAGAACTCGCAACGACTTACATGTTGTAACGACTTCATAAGTTATCATAACGATTTCTTTAGAACTCGCAACGACTTATTAGTTGTAACGACTTCATAAGTTATCATAACGATTTCTTTAGAACTCGCAACGACTTACTTGTTGTAACGACTTCATAAGTTATCATAACAATTTCTTTGATACTCGTAACGACTTGGCAGCCGTAACGATTTCTTTAGTTCTCATAACGATTTCTTTGATACTCGTAACGACTTGGTAGCCGTAACGATTTCTTTAGTTCTCGTAACGATTTCTTTGATACTCGTAACGACTTGGTAGCCGTAACGATTTCTTTAGTTCTTGTAACGATTTCTTTGATACTCGTAACGACTTGGTAGCCGTAACGATTTCTTTAGTTCTCGTAACAATTTCTTTGATACTCGTAATGACTTGGTAGCCGTAACGATTTCTTTAGTTCTCGTAACGATTTCTTTGATACTCGTAACAACGTGGTAGCCGTAATGATTTCTTTGATACTCGTAACGACTTCTTCAGAATTCATAACGACTTGATAAATGTTCATAACAATTTTCTATAACAATTTCATAAGTCATTCAGTTATCGATTTCATATCTTGATATCTTATTCGTCTTAAAGCATTGACCAGTCAAAGTCCACATAGATATCTCTCTGACGCTTTTGCATTTATGAGATCTGAACATATCTCTGCATGCATGCAGACCATATCATCCTTTATCGTGCCTACTCTGATAACGTCTTTTAGACTTAAGCCATTTGGCATTACTATTTTCTTGACTATTGCTACTGACGTTGACTGACATCAGAGACAGCCTATCTGTCTGCTATTTAAGATTGACATCTGTGCAGACCTCTGAACTAGCTTCTTGGTACAACGTTAAGCAAATAGAAGCCATCGGATATCTTTGAAGATCTCATCTCTTTGCGTGCTCATGTGATCAAAAGACTGTGATAGGAAGCTTCCAAGACTCCAGATGTCATTCAGTCTAACGCCTACTCAAAAGAGAGACAACGGACTCTTTAACGTCTATATTTCAAATTGAAGATATATATATACAAGTCAGAAGAACAGAAGATATAACATTTAAGAAAAGCATTCAAATTCTTCGGAAGAAAATTGAGAGCCAAGATCCTTCACTCCTCCTAGCTTTTGCTCCTTTGCTCTCCATCAGTCTTGTGAAAAACTTGAGAGAGCTTGTATAGTTCTGAGAGTGTGAATTGTTTATAATCTTCTTGCTCTCAGTTCTAGTTGCTTCAGATCCTCGCTTATCAAGAGCTGGATCTAGGGGCTTGAAAGTCATTCATTCTTCTCTGTGTTGTTCCCTTCGGGTGTGAAGGAAGACCTGGTGGTATCCAGGGTGTTGTTCCCTTCGGGTGTGAAGGAAGACCTGGTGGTATCCAGGGTGTTGTTCCCTTCAAGGGTGAAGGAAGACCAGCTAAGCTGGGTGTTTGTAGCGTCCTTAGGGGGACTGTTCCCTAATTAGTAAAATCCTGAGTTGTTGCTCAGGGACTGGACGTAGGACTCCTAAGGAAAGGAAGTCCGAACCAGGATAATCCTTGTGTTGTGTGATTGTCTTCCTTGTGTGAGTGTTATTTAATCTAACTGTAACTGACATAGTTCGAAGAACATTTGTGTGATCGTTTTTTATTACAGGTATCTTCTAGATTAATTTTAAAAGACCCATTCACCCCCCCTCTGGGCTCGTCAACTGGGCAACACTCCCAAATAAAATACTTGTCCCTAGCAAAGAATCTCTCTCTTTCATTTTTCGTCCAATCTCCAGGTACTCGTCCCATGACTTTATAATTCACAATGTGTGCGTACTATGGAGATGAAATATTGGAGACAGCTAAAATGTGCTCATCTAGGAAAGCATCTCTAATAGGCATAGAGTCCGGGTGTGACGACCCTTATTATACCGGTACGGTTATACCAACCCACGTCGGTATAGCGAGCGTTGCCACAGTGGGACATTTACCCAACAATAACATTCAGCTGAGATACACGTGAATATAAGAACAGAGTAGCGGAAGTAAAAGAACAACTGTCTTCATTTAATTCATCATCTACATTCAACATACATAAATCGATAACATTTAGAGAACTAAAAGTCCACATAATTAAATTGCTGAAAATCAAATACATAGATTTCCATATTTGTACATTCTTCCATGATAATGCTAGTACAATGTTCAATTTACATACTATGAAAATCATAAAATGTCACAAGCACTCCAACACTCTAATCTCCACACTCGGAGTCGGTCTCCAACGTCTCCTCCACAAGTGTCTCGTCACCAACTACACCTGTATGGCGAAGCAAGTAGTGAGTCTAAAAGACTCCGCAAGTAATTCTACACATACCGTACATGCACATATCATAGTAGGTTCTACATACTCATTCACAAGACACAACATGTAGCATGCTTGACTTTAAATTTTACAACCTATCATGGTGAATCTACAATTTAAACACATGGACTATGCTTTCAGATTTTCTAAATCAAAATCGTCTATCACAAGCTTTCTATTCATTCCTCACATAAACATCTACCTTCAACCAACTAAGACATGAAAGCCATTAACATGAATTCCCGAGCATGCATGAAAGGAAGCATACCTAACATGGAATCTACACATTCCTACGCATATATGTAACCATTTTACATGATTTAAGCTTGCTGGTTTTACATACTTTAGCAACCATAATCTAACACAGAAGAGCTACAACAACGATTAAATCACAACATGTGAACAACCAAGTATGGAAGTTGTTTATATATGCTTAACAATTATCCCTAGCATGGATTTTACGCACTTTGCATACATAAACATGATCATAACATAGTAAAGCTACTGTTTAAGCATGATTTTAGATTGTCATAACATGGATTACAAACTCACATTCTCACATTTTGGTTTCACATTTCTACACAATTTCAAACTCGCATATTTCACACTTTACACATACACATTTTTCACATAAACACATACACATTTACACATTCACATTTAGTGTCGTGACACATAGTCCAAACCACCAAAGAAGAACACAACACATCACATCACATAGACGCCATCTAGGCAATACAATGGTGACTCTTGGACTGCGCAGACCGGGAGAACAAGTCTCCACCCTAACCAGTGGTACTTGTCCACCTCCAGGATTTCCCCCTAATGTCCTTAGGGTCACAACACATTGAACCTTCTTAGGGGGACTTTTCCCTGATACGGTTCCACTGCCCTCTACGGAAGAGTGTCACATTTGGCACAAGTTACACATTACACATTTTACCGATTTTAACACATATGTTTACACATGTCACTCTTATTTCATTCACTTTCTCACTCACATGCACACTCCTCTATTTTTCCTAACATGGCACTACACTTACAGGAATTTAGTACTCAGGAAATTTCACTAATCAGGTTGCTATATACAAAATCAAATCATTTTACAACGGCATGCATTATTTTACATTTTTACATGGAAAATACATATTGCATCATATACTGGTCCAAATGACCTGCAATTTTAACCACTAGCTGATTTCGGTTTACGATCCACATGCAAATTTCCAGATTTTTCTAAGCTAAAACGAAATTACAGAAAATCTGACATCAAATTCACATGATATTCACAATTCAAGTTAGCATGGAGTTGAATAACAATCACAAATTTAACAACTCACTGTCTGAACCCTAGCATGCATAGAGCCACATGATTTATTCCCGAATTTATTGGGCAATACATGATTTACCAAAGATTTATCACAACCTACGCATGATTTCTATTTCCCAAACCACATTTTCACTAATTCACGCAAGCATGGGAAAAATCTCAGAATTTCAGAACAGAGACTGACTAATACATGCATGACCCATAAAATGTAGGACATTTAGACTCGTCCTAGATCATACAAACAAAGGGTTGACAAGATTAGCAACTCATCATACATGTATTTCCATGGGATAAATAAACTCTATCATTTACCACCTTGCACAAAATCCATCCACACACCACATTCACTAGTATACATAGTATATCAGAGATTACATTATATCCTCATCGTGAAACATATCGAAATTAATCATATAGAAGGGCAGAACAGCTTGTTGTTCTACTCAGATGAACTTAGCGGCAAGCTATGGCCGCTAATCAATGTTAGCGGCATGATCGCTGGACGCTAAGCATGATCTTAGCGGCAATGGATATTGCCGTTAAGGTCAGGTCTGTGTAAAACACAGACCCAAGCTCCAAAGATGGGGTGAACTTGGGGGTCTAGGACATGAGGGAAAATATATAAAAATGGTAAAACTATCCTAGACACATACATGAACACTATGGGTAGGGTACTTCCCTTTTAGGTACACTCCAAAGGGATCAAAAGGCTTGGTGAAGCTCTCCTTGGGCTGTCCCAAGAAGTTCCCAACCAGCTTCCAAGATGGCCTTCCTCCGGGTTCTTGAGCAAGCTCCAGAGCAATCCGAGGTCGGGGATGCCTTCCTCGATGATCCAGCAAGCTCCTTGAAGCAGCAGGTGGCCGGATCAAGCTTCAGAAGTTCAGATTTTGGGTTGCAAAGAGGAGGGTTTCTCACAGTCTAAAAATAGGGTTTTCTCTCCTTTCTCTTATTCCTCTCTTGAAAAGGGCAAAGAGAAGGCTTAGGGTTGTAAAAATGGGTGTGTATAAGAGAGGGGGGGTTCTCCCATCCCGCAGGGGTGACGAGATGGCCTTTCAGACCATTGGGGACAGCTCCCCAATGGTTGGGGTGGCTTGCTTCCAGAATTTCGGCTCTGCAACGCATGCAGGCCAGAGAAGTTAGCGTCCACATCGCTGGACGCTGGGATTAGTGTTGGCGTCCATATGGTTGACGCATACACAACACAAGCGTCCATTGATATTGACGCCAATCTGGCCTTCGGCCAGAACTCTAAAACTTGCAGAAACCATGTACATCTTATACCTATATATGTCATATGCATACTACTACGTACATACTACCATCATACCATTCATACATTAATTACATCTAGTTTATACACATGCATACATAAGTATACTAACTAGTACTCACGTAGATATTTACATACGTACATACACAACATGAATTATTTACATACAATACAATAATGCAACAAAATTCGAGGGCCTTACACTGTCTCCCCCTTAAAAGAACTTCTTCCTCGAAGTTAGAACGACGCTACTCAAACAAAAGGGGATACTTGCTCTTCATCGCATCCTCAAGCTCCCAAGTAGCCTCCTCTCGTGAGAAGTTCCTCCAGAGAACTTTCACCGACGCAATACTCTTGTTCCGGAGATGCTGAACCTTCCGGTCAAGAATAGCTACTAGTTGCTCGACATACGATAGATCTGGCTGAATCTCCACTGGCTCATGACTAATCACATGAGACGGATCTCGGACATACTTCCTGAGCATCGAAACGTGGAACACAGGATGAACACTAGCCAAAGCAGGGGGTAAGGCTAGCTCATATGCCACGCTGCCCAAACGTCTGAGAATCTCATATGGGCCAATGAACCTAGGGCTCAACTTACTATGTCTGCCAAATCTGACAACACCTCGAGTAGGCGATATCTTCAAGAAGACATGATTGCCAACCCCGAACTCAAGATCCTTCCTCCTGTTGTCGGCATAGCTCTTTTGCCTATCCTGAGCCGCAACAAGGCTCTTCCTGATAAGCTGGACCTTATCCGAAGTCTCCTGAACTAACTCCAGCCCGATCAACTGCCTATCACCAGTCTCGTCCCAACATAAAGGAGATCTGCAGGGCCTACCATACAACGCCTCGAATGGAGCCATACCAATACTAGCATGAAAGCTGTTGTTGTACGCGAAATCCACAAAAGGTAAATGGCGCTCCCAATCATCCTTTCAATCCAGCACACACGCTCTCAACATATCCTCGAGCTTCTAGATAGTCCTTTCGGACTATCCATCATTTTGGGGATGAAACGCCGAACTGAGCTTTAGCACCGAACCTAAACCATCCTGAAGACCCTTCCACAACCTCGAAGTAAATCTCGGATCTCGATCCGAAATGATCGACTTCGGCACACCATGCAATCTAATGATACCACTAACATACAATCTAGCTAAACTCTCTACTGACTGCTTCTTCTTCATAGGCAAGAAATGAGCAGTCTGCGAGAATCTATCTACAACTACCCAAATCGAGTCATTGCCCCTTCTAGATCGAGGCAAACCCGAAACAAAGTCCATAGTGACAACTTTCCACTTCCACACTGGGATGTCCATCCTTTGCATGAGGCCGGATGGTCGCTGTCGCTTGGCCTTCACTTGCTGACACACCAAACACCTAGACACATAATCCGCTACATCCTTCTTCATGCCGGACCACCAAAATGATCTCTTCAGATCCTGATACATCTTCGTGTTACCCGGATGAATAGAGAATCGCGATCTATGAGCCTCCGCTAACACATGCTCACGGACATCTACTAAATCAGGAACACAAATATGCTGCTGAAATCTAATCACACCGTCCTCATCACGAGCAATGCCTGCCTTGCCCACTAACTCTAAGAGTCTAGGGTCGGCTTCCTGTTGCTCGATCACCTCATCCAAAACCGAGGACCTAAGAGATAACTGAGCTACAAAAGCCTGGCATAGCGATGGCTCTAACTCAATCAACGCACAAGCCGCATCTTCCAACATCTTCCAATCCTGCTGGAGAGATGGCCTCTTCCTACTCAGAGCATCCGCTACAACATTCGCCATTCCAGGACGATACTGAAGGTCAAAGTCATAGTCCTTTAAGAACTCAATCCATCTCCTCTGCCTTAGGTTTAATTCATTTTGGGAGAAAGGATACTTCAAGCTCTTGTGGTCGGTAAACACCTCAAATCTGACACCATAAAGATAGTGCCTCTAGATCTTTAGTGCATGAACCACTGCTGTGAGCTCCAAGTCATGGGTCAGATAGTTCTTCTCATGCTCCTTTAATTGACGAGAAGCATAAGCCACTACCCTTTCCTATTGCATTAGAACACAACCTAAACAAATCCGAGACGCATCTGTGTAGATAGCAAAACCCTCTACACCGCTCGGTAAAACTAACACCGGGGCTGTCGTGAGCTTAGTCTTTAATAATTGAAAACTACTCTCACACTTCTCAGACCAAACAAACTTCACTCCCTTTCTGTTAAGCTGAGTCAAAGGGGCGGCGATGGATGAAAATCCCTCAATAAATCACCGATAGTAACCAGCTAAACCAATAAAACTACGAATCTCCGAAGGGGTCTTGAGAATTTCCCAATCCATAACTGCCTGGACCTTCGCTGGATCAACTGCAACACCAGCACCGGAGATAACATGCCCGAGGAAATGAACCTCACGCAACCAAAAATCGCACTTGCTGAACTTAGCATACAGCTTGTGCTCACGAAGAACCTCTAACACTACCCTCAAATCCTGACGGTGCGTGGCCTCATCCGGAGAGTAGACCAACACATCATCAATAAACACTACGACAAAGCTATCTAGATAAGGCCTAAACACCCTGTTCATGAGATCCATGAACGCTGCAGGGGCATTGGTCAATCTGAAAGGAAGGACCAAAAACTCATAATGTCCATAACGGGTTCTAAACGCCGTCTTGGACACATCCTCACTCTGAATCCTCAACTGATGATAACCAGATCGCAAATCAATCTTAGAAAAGACTGATGCCTCCCGCAACTGGTCAAACAAATCATGAATACGAGGTAAGGGATACCTATTCTTCACACTCACTTGGTTCAACTTCCTATAGTCAATGCATAACCTAAGTGACCCGTCTTTCTTCTTGATGAACAATACAGGTGCGCCACAAGGGGAAACACTAGGGCGAATAAATCCCTTATCAAGCAATTCTTGCAACTGCCTCCTCAACTCAGCTAACTCCGCAGGTGCCATCCGATATGGAGCCTTCGAGATAGGAGAGGTGCCCGGAAGCAACTCTATGGTAAACTCTATCTCTCTATCCGGTGGCAATCCAGTCAAGTCATCAGGAAAGACATCTGGAAAATCCTGCACTACCTCAATCTCCGCAAGAGTAGGTGACTCATCAGCCTCTCGCACTAACACCACGCTGGCAAGAAAAGCGTCACAACCCTTATTTACCATGCGCATCACCTTCATGTCAGAGATGACTAACTTTCCCGCCAAGTTCCTCGGCAAGGGATGAGAGAACTCGTCCTCACTAGGAATGCGGAAAACAATCCTCTTCCGACGACAATCCACTAATGCATAGTGCTCCTCTAGCCAATACAGACCAAGAATAGCATCATAGTCCTTCATCTTTAGCAAGAAGAAACACCCATCTAGGATTCTATCCTCAATGCACACAGGTAACGACAGAATGCACTTCCTAGTCGATACCGTACCCGCAGGGGTGTGCACAGACAAAGGGACCTCTAAATCCTCAGACTCTATGCCTGACTCTAGGGCTAACTGGCTAGAGAATCGCTCGAAAATGAATGAGTGAGTAGCACCCGTATCAAACAAAACCCTAGCGTGCACACCTAAAAGCAAAACCGTACCTTCGGTGACATGCTCCGCCTGCTTGGCGTCCTCGCGAGCTAAAGCAAACACTCGAGCTGGGGCTTGAGGCCTTCCTGGTCTTCCTGTAGTTGGCGCCACTGCCGCTACTGCTGCTGGGGCTGGCGCTCCGCGCTGGACTCCCTGCTGAAGTCTTGGGCAATCCCTGATCTTGTGGTCGCTGCTTCCACACTTTAAGCACTTGCTCGTAATCATCCAACACTCGGAACCACCATGTGTCCTCCCACAGTGGGGACACTCCTTCTTCACACCAGGGGAATGTACAGTAGGTACCTGAGTTCTGCCGACTGCTACTGGTCGCTGCGGTGTCTGGTACACCGCTTTCTTCTTGTCCTGCTGCTGGAATGTCGTTGCTGGCCTCTTCTGCAAAGCTTTCTTTTCATCTAGGTATTGCTCCATCTCTCCCTCCTACCTACAAGCAGCACTGAGGGCCTCGTCCAACGTGCGGTGGTCAAATGCCACGAGTCTCGTCCGCAGTGATGGCTTGAGTCCCATCACGAACTTCTTTATCTTTCTGCGCTCGTCTGCCACGATATGAGGTGCATATTTAGAGAGTTCAGAAAATCATGCCTCATATTCCAGCACGGTCATGGAGCCTTGAGCCAAAGATAGGAATTCTTGCTCCATCCGATCTTGCACGTGCTCGAGGGCGAACTTGGCCCGAAAGAGCCTCACGAACTCGTCCCACGCAACATCAACAGCTCCATCCTCAAACCGGGTACGCAGCAATGAAGCCCACCATACATCAGCTCTTTCCTGCAGTACACTGTTCATAAGCACCATCTAAACAAATCTAGCTTAACAAGCATACAATCATATAAACTAAAGCATACCTGTAGCATGTAGGTGGCCAATGTAACCTTATCATCATCTGCACACCTGATGGCTCAGAAGATCTTTTCTATCTCCCGCATCCAGCTTTCAGCCAACAACGGATCGCTATCCCCCTTAAAAGAGGGTGGCAGCATCCTCTTGAATCTTTCCATGGTAAAAGGTCAACCATGGTCCTGAGCTGGTACTTGAGCCTGCTACAGTGCACAGCAAACAATACACAATCAACATAATACCACATAAGCAAATAAAACAGACTATTAGTCATTTTATTAGTCTAACCTGAGCCTCCAACTGTGCCTGGAGTGCTGCCTGGGTATGAGCCTGCGTCTGCATGGCTTGCACAAGACCTTGCATGAATACTCCATAATCCACAGGCGGCGGTGGGGGAAGTACAGGACCTTGCGGTGCCGAGGCCTGCTGCTCCGCCCGCTCGTCACGTCTCGGCTCGTCCTCACGGGCCGACGCTCCGCCACGCCTACCTCTCGAAGCCATGGCTGTAATGAATTTCAGCCACCATTAGAGCTAGGTTACTAAGTTTCTAACCATCTTCTTATCTATTTTTCATTCATTATTAATCGATTCTACACATGTGGACATTCCCATGTAGACTTAGCATGTAATGAAGATGATGACTTATGTATATTCATTTGCAATCTCAACCGGTTGCTCTGATACCAATCTCTGTGACGACCCTCATTATACTGGTACGGTTATACCAACCCACGTCGGTATAGCGAGTGTTGCCACAGTGGGACATTTATCCAACAATAACATTCAGCTGAGATACACGTGAATATAAGAACAGAGTAGCGGAAGTAAAAGAACCACTGTCTTCATTTCATTTATCATCGACATTCAACATACATAAATCGATAACATTTAGAGAACTAAAAGTCCACATAATTAAATTGCTGAAAATCAAATACATAGATGTCCATACTTGTACATTCTTCCATGATAATGCTAGTACAATGTTCAATTTACATACTATGAAAATCACAAAATGTCACAAGCACTCCAACACTCTAATCTCCACGCTCGGAGTCAGTCTCCAACGTCTCCTCCACAAGTGTCTCGTCACCAACTACACCTGTACACCGAAGCAAGTAGTGAGTCTAAAAGACTCCGCAAGTAATTCTACACATACCGTACATGCACATATCATAGTAGGTTCTACATACTCATTCACAAGACACAACATGTAGCATGCTTGACATTAAATTTTACAACCTATCATGGTGAATCTACAATTTAAACACATGGACTATGCTTTCAGATTTTCTAAATCAAAATCCTCTATCACATGCTTTCTATTCATTCCTCACATAAACATCTACCTTCAACCAACTAAGACATGAAAGCCATTAACATGAATTCCCGAGCATGCATGAAAGGAAACATACCTAACATGGAATCTACACATTCCTACGCATATACGTAACCACTTTACATGCTTTAAGCTTTCTGGTTTTACATACTTTAGCAACCATAATCTAACACATGAGAGCTACAACAACGATTAAATCACAACATGTGAACAACCAAGTATGGATGTTGTTTATATATGCTTAAAATTTATCCCTAGCATGGATTTTAGGCACTTTGCATACATAAACATGATCATAACATAGTAAAGCTACTGTTTAAGCATGATTTCAGATTGTCATAACATGGATTACAAACTCACATCCTCACATTTTGGTTTCACATTTTTACACAATTTCAAAGTCGCATATTTCACACTTTACACATGCACTTTTACACATTGTTCACATTCACATTTTTCACATAAACACATACACATTTACACATTCACATTTAGTGTCGTGACACATAGTCCAAACCACCAAAGAAGGACACAACACATCACATCACATAGACGCCATCTAGGCAATACAATGACGACTCTTGGACTGCACAGACCGGGAGAACAAGTCTCCACCCTAACCAGTGGTACTTGTCCACCTCAGGATTTCCCCCTAATGCCCTTAAGGTCACAACACATTGAACCTTCTCAGCGGGACTTTTCCCTGATACGGTTCCACTGCCCTCTATGGAAGCAGTGTCACATTTGGCACAAGTTACACATTACACATTATACCGATTTTAACATATATGTTTTCACATGCCACTCTTATTTCATTCACTTTCTCACTCACATGCACACTCCTCTGTTTTTCCTAACATGGCACTACAATTACAGGAATTTAGTACTCAGGAATTTCACTAATCAGGTTGCTATATACAAAATCAAATCATTTTACAACGGCATGCATTATTTTTACATTTTTACATGGAAAATCCATATTGCATCATATACTGGTCCAAATGACCTGAAATTTCAACCACTAGCGGATTTTGGGTTTAGGATCCCACATGCAAATTTCCAGATTTTTCTAAGCTAAAACGAAATTACAGAAAATCTGACATCAAATTCACATGCTATTCACAATTCAAGTTAGCATGGAGTTGAATAACAATCACAAATTTAACAACTCACTGTCTGAACCCTAGCATGCATAGAGCCACATGATTTATTCCCGAATTTATTGGGCAATACATGATTTACCGAAGATTTATCACGACCTACGCATGATTTCTATATCTCAAACCACATTTTCACTAATTCACGCAAGCATGGGAAAAATCTCAGAATTTCAGAACAGAGACTGACTAATACATGCATGACCCATAAAATGTAGGACATTCAGACTCGTCCTAGATCATACAAACAAAGGGTTGACAAGATTAGCAACTCACCATACATGTATTTCCATGGGATAAATAAACTCTATCATTTACCACCTTGCACAAAATCCATCCACACACCACATTCACTAGTATACATAGTATATCAGAGATTACATTATACCCTCATCGTGAAACATATCGAAATTAATCATATAGAAGGGCAGAACAGCTTGCTGTTCTGCTCAGATGAACTTAGCGGCAAGCTATGGCCGCTAATCAATGTTAGCGGCATGATCGCTGGACGCTAAGCATGATCTTAGCGGCAATGGATATTGCCGTTAAGGTCAGGTCTGTGCAAAACACAGACCCGAGCTCCAAAGATGGGGTGAACTTGGGGGTCTAGGACATGAGGGAAAATATATAAAAATGGTAAAACTATCCTAGACACATACATGAACACTATGGGTAGGGCACTTGCCTTTTAGGTACACTCCAAAGGGATCAAAAGGCTTTGTGAAGCTCTCCTTGGGTTGTCCCAAGAAGTTCCCAACCAGCCTCCAAGATGGCCTTCCTCCGGGTTCTTGAGCAAGCTCCAGAGCAATCCGAGGTCGGGGATGCCTTCCTCGATGATCCAGCAAGCTCCTTGAAGCAGCAGGTGGCCGGATCAAGATTCAGAAGTTCAGATTTTGGGTTGCAAAGAGGAGGGTTTCTCACAGTCCGAAAATAGGGTTTTCTCTCCTTTCTCTTCTTCCTCTCTTGAAAAGGGCAAAGATAAGGCTTAGGGTTGTAAAAATGGGTGTGTATATAGGAGAGGGGGGGTTCTCCCATCCCGCAGGGGTGACGAGATGGCCTTTCAGACTGTTGGGGATAGCTCCCCAATGGTTGGGGTGGCTTGCTTCCAGGAATTTCCGGCTTGTGCAATGCATGCAGGCCAGAGAAGTTAGCGTCCACATCGCTGGACGTTGGGATTAGTGTTGGCGTCCATATGGTTGACGCCTACACAACACAAGCGTCCATTGATATTGACGCCAATCTGGCCTTCGGCCAGAACTCTAAAACATGCAGAAACCATGTACATCTTATACCTATATATGTCATAAGCATACTACTACGTACATACTACCATCATACCATTCATACATTAATTACATCTAGTTTATACACATGCATACATAAGTATACTAACTAGTACTCACGTAGATATTTATATACGTACATACACAACATGAATTATTTACATACAATACAATAATGCAACGAAATTCGAGGGCCTTACACTGGGGCAACTATTCTGGACAAATGGTCAACTACCACATTCTTGGACCCTTTCTTATCATGAATTTCCAAGTCAAACTCGTGTAACAATAGAATCCATCTAATCAACCTAGGCTTGGCATCCTTTTTGGCAAGCAAGTGCCTTAAGGCAGCATGGTAAGTGAAAACAATGATTTTGGCTCCTAAAAGGTAGGATCTGAACTTCTCTAAGGCAAAGACAACAACTAGGAGCTCTTTTTCAGTGGTTGTGTATCGAATCTGGGTGTCATTCAATGTCTTTGTTGCATAATAAATCACCACAGATCCTTTATCAATTTTCTGTCACAAAATTGCACCTATTGCAAAGTCTGAAGCATCACACATTATCTCAAATGGTAATGACCAGTCTGGAGATTGTAGAATTAGAGCTCTGGTCAAAATGTCCTTTAAGTCCTCAAATGCTTTATTACAATCCTCATCAAAAATGAAAGGAGTGTCTTTTAACAAAGAAGTCAATGGTCTTGCAATTTTGGAAAAGTCTTTGATGAACCTCCTATAGAATCCAGCATGACCAAGGAAGTATCTAATTTGTTTGACAGAGTTGGGAGGAGGCAGTTCAGAAATGAGGTTTATCATGGCTTTATCTACCTCTATCCCTCTCTCTGAGACAATATGCCCTAAGACAATCCCTTCCTTAACCATGAAGTGGCTCTTTTCCCAACTTAAAACAATATTTGCATTAATACATCTTTTGAGCACTTCAGTCAAAAGGTCGAGGCACGAATCAAAGTCACTTCCCAACACATAAAAATCATCCATGAAGACTTCTAAGTAATTCCCAACCATGTCTGAGAAGATAGACAACATGCAACGTTGAAAAGTTGCAGGGGCATTGCACAGCCCAAAGGGCATGCGTCTAATGACAATAGTTCCAAATGGACATGTGAAAGTGGTCTTTTCTTGGTCCTCAGGGTGAATAGCCACTTGGTTATACCCTGAATATCCATCAAAGAAGCAAAAGAATTTTTGGCCTGCAAGTTTCTCTAAGATTTGGTCAATGAAAGGCAAGGGGAAATGGTATTTCTTGGTCATCGCATTCAATTTGCGATAGTCAATGCACACTCTCCATCCTGTAGCCAGCCTAGTGGGAATGAGCTCACCATTTTCAGTTTGAATTACTGTTAGTCCTGACTTTTTAGGTACAACTTGAGTTGGACTAACCCACTGGCTTGCAGAGATTGGATAAATGAATCCAACATCAAGCTATTTAACAATCTCCTTCTTAACAACTTCTTTCATGTTGGGATTAAGCCTTCTTTGCATTTCTATTGAACTTTTAGCATTTTCTTCCAAGTATATGCGATGTGTGCACAATGAAGGACTTATCCCTCTCAAATCATCTATTGTCCATCCTATAGATTTCTTGTGATTTTTCAAGACTTCAATCAATTTCTTCTCCATCCCTTCTTCAAGATCACTAGCAATTATAACGGACCAAGTCTCGTTCTCTCCTAAAAAGATGTACTTCAAACTAGCAGGGAGTGGTTTTTGCTCAACCTTAGGAGGACACTCTAATGGTAATTGTTACTACTATAGTAACATAGGTCGGCTCCTACCGAGGTGACTGTTGAGGTGCTTCTCGCCAGACTAGCCGAGACGAACAAGCCAACGAATCCCTTTCGAGGCGCACTTAGCCGACGCTTGACAGTGCGCCTCGAAAGGGATTCGTTGGCTTGGTCGTCTCGGCTCAGTCTGGCGAGAAGCACCTCAGCAGTCACCTCGGTAGGAGCCGACCTATGATACTATAGTAGTAATAGAAATGATGGATCATTATTCTAAAACAGGGAACTGAATTGTCCTTCCTCTCCCTCAAACCCTAGAGCACAAGGTTGGTCTATTGTTTCATCCACACTAGATTCTTTCAAGGAGCCTACCACTAGACAACTGTCTCCTTGATCATGGCGCCTAGATGCCCTAAAAATATTGATACTAACCCGCCTATCCCCAAATGATATATCCATCATCCCGGTAGCACAATCAATGTTGGCTCTAGTTGTGGCCAAAAAAGGTCTACCAAGGATAATGGTGGACTGAGTTAAATCTTTAGTAGTGTTCATTTCCAAAATGATAAAATCAGCAGGGAAGTAACAATCATTGATTTTCACAATAACATCCTCAACTAAGCCTTTACGAGTGGTGACAGAACGATAGGCTAGTTGAAGGACAACAAAGTGGGTTTCAATTCTCCTAACTTGAATTTCTCAAAAATTACAGAAGGTAGGAGATTGAAACTGGCTCCCAAATCTAAAAGGCCACTTTCAAAAGTGACTGCACCAATGGTGCAAGGAATTAGTGGAGTGCCTGGATCTTTGAGCTTTTTTGGGAGTTGGTTTAAGACAATGGTACTCACAATTTCTGGAAGAATGATTGTTTCAGTTTTAGTTCTTACTTCATGTTTTGGAGTACACATTTCTTTCAAGAATTTGTCATAAGCAGGCACATTCTTGATGGTATCAAGGAGAGGAATGTTGATGTGAACTTGCTTAAAGAGTTCCAAGAGTTATTCATTACCAGTTGGTTTGTTTTTGGATTTTGGCTTTAAAGCTTCCAGAAAAGGGACTCTTGGAATGTAACAACTTGGGTCTTCATTCATTTTGATTTTGTCTAGAGGTTCTTCAATCATTTTCTCTTTTCCCTTATATTTTTATTTTTCAATTTCTTCTTCAATTTCAGTTTCAATTTTATCTTCTTTATCCTCATGCATTGTTGTCATGTGTGGGTGAGGATTTGTTCTAATTTTTCCACTTCTTAAGGTTCACACAGTTTTAGCATTTTCTACTTGAGGGCCCCTAGCTTGGGCAGGAGAATGGTCCTGTTGTATAGGTTGATTCTAGTTTTGTGGTGCTGGAAAGTTTTGGACAAAAGTTTGTTGTGAGTTTGGTGGTGGAGGGGAATTTGGTCGAGCAGGTGGTATGTACCCCTAAACTTGATGGTTTTGCTGGTTCTGATAAAATTCGGGAGGGTTGTTCCTTGAATTTTCTACAACTTGACTTGGCAGCTGACCTGATTCCCTCCTTTGACATACATCAGCAATCTGAGACCTTATCCTTGTCAAATTTTGTTGAAAATTTTGGTTTTGATTTTGATATTGATTTTTTTTGTTCTAGCACAATTTGGCATAGAGTCGCCATCATATTTTGGAGTTGGTTTATTTTATCTTCCCAATTGGGCTGAGGAGGTGGTGGTTGATTATATGTAGGTTGCTGGAAATTGGTATGAGCAAATAGATTGGAGTTTTGATTTCCTTGGACTTGTGGAGGTTTGGAGTAAGAAGATTGGCCAAATCCTGGATTCTGATTGGGATAGGATTGACCGTACATGGATTACTTAAAAGAAGGCTGAGACACTTGTTCAGATTGGTTTTTCCACGAAAAGTTCGAGTGATTTCTCCAACCAGGGTTGTATGTGTTAGAATATGGATCATAGGAGGGTTTGTAGAAACCTTGGGCAGCTTGGACTTGTTCTTGAATAAAGGGGGTAATTGGACAGTAGTGGGACAAGCATTGGTAGGATGAGTTGAGCAAGCACACATAGAGCAAGTTTCAGGTGGTTGAGAAAATTTGGGTGTGGCTTGCCCAGTTAAAGATATTAATTGATCGAAATTTTGTTCCAACTTCTGCTCCAATCTCTGATCATGTCTATCTAGCAGATCTTCTACCCTAGAATTTGATTCTCCTCTCCCTCTTAATTCATACAACCCTGCCTTCTTTACAGGTCCTAGTACTCTCTCATAAGAGTGGAGTGAGGCATGATTGATAGAATTCTCACTCAATGTTTCAAACAGATTATATGCCTCGTCCTCGTTCTTAGTCATGAATGCTCCTCCACACGAGGCATCAACCATCTGCTTATTTGATTCTATAGACCTTCATAAAAAGCTTGGACTATTTGCCACCTTGACAGACCATGGTGGGGACATTTTGTAAGCAACTCTTTTAATCTCTCCCACGATTCATGCATTAACTCTCCTGGGTGTTGGGAGAATCCAGTTATTGCTCTTCTCATGGTGTTGGTGCGACCAATGGGGTAAAACTTCTTCAAAAATTCCTGCTGCATTTCTGGCCATGTTCTAATGGTTCTCCCTATGGTTCCTAACCAATGTTTGGCCTTATCTTTCAAAGAGAATGGAAAATAGGGTCAGTCTTAAGGCATTTTCAGTGAAATTTTGGATCCTGACAGTGGAACAAATCTCTAGGAACTCATCTATATGCTTATAGGGGTCTTCATTGGGATTGCCATAGAAGGATGGCAACATTTGAATGGTTCCTGGCTTGATTTCAAAGTGATTTGCAGGAATTTTCGGCCTGATGCAAGTAGCAGGTTGATAATTAGAAGGAATAAAGTACTCCTTCATCTGTCTGGGTGCGACCTCCTCTACATTCCTAGCAACTTGGTTTTGGTTTTGGTTGGCCATCCTATGAAAGAATCATTCAATCTCGTCTGTAGGTTGAGCCAAATCTATGTTCAGGGAACGTCTACCAAGCATGCACAATTGAAAAGCCTTCTATTTATGAATTTTGAATTTTTAGATTTTTATTGATTTTTGATGAATTTTTATAAACAAACACAAACAAACAAACACTTTTAAAACAAATTATCCTAAGCACCGTGTTCCTTGGACCTATGTTTTCTCAAAATCAGATTTATGCTTGCTTAAGTCGAACCCTAACTCTTCTTGTACCGGCCAGGTAAGAGGTGGAGTAGAGGGAGGCCCCCCTTGCTTTCGCAAGGACCCAATTAAATAACCTCTAACTCACTTAATCATAAGCTTTTTAACCTCTAGTCCTAGACACCAGATATAAGGAGAAGTTTTGAAATTAAAAAAGGATAAATCTAATTATGAACCCCAGGGCCAAGTCTACTGATTTTTATTGAAAGTTTAGGCAAATGCAAGAATGTGAATTTTTTTGTGATTTTTGGGCAAAGGAAAGGGTGATGAAATCCCTCACCTAATCTTTTTATTGTTTCTAAAGGGTGATGCCCTTAAGCAGTCCCTTTTACAAATGTGAAATGCAACAAAACAAGTTCAAACAAGGGTTTTCTAATGCTAAGTCTAATGCATGAAACAAGCGATGGAAGTCTTACCTTTCCCCCGCACTCTTCAATGCAGAAAAAGAAATGGAATTCAAATGACAATTAAAATGATGAATGACCTAAAATAAGTGATTCTAATCTTAAGAAGATGAAATTTTTAATTGCAAAATAACCGGCTTACATGAATGAGCGATTTGGAAAATTTTTTAGATTTTTTTATTTTTATTTGGTTTTTGAACTAAATAAAATGAAACTTAACTAAGAAAATATAAAGTGATACTATAAACTAATTCCAAACCACACAAACCACCAAAAGGCCAATAATTACATGCCAACGGGAAAGAAATCTCTGTACGTGCACAGAGAGTACATGAAAGTCTCACTATAAGATTCACTCACACTCTTCTATCTAAAATTTTGAATTAAAGGCAAATGTAGAAACAATTCAGCAAGCTCTCCTTCTCCAATGGGCCCAAATGTCAAGTCCAATCTCCATGCTCCACTTCTTGTGCAAATCTGAAATGGAAAACCCAAATCAAGTCAATGAGAAGCACAATGCAAATAAAATCAAATGAAAGAAGATTTAAATCAAACTTTAATGCCTCCCCAGCAACAGTGCCAAGATGAACGCAACATTGTTGATTGTGCACTTTCGTTGTCTAGAATTCTTTGCACATATTAAGATGCTCACCTTCTCTAAACTGTCTCACAAAGTTAAAATTGCAATGATGAACTAATAAAGTGGTGAGAGCAGGTCATATCCACAGAGTGGCTGAATAAAGCTTGAATTAAATTACTTTGACCTGAAACCATTCTAACAAACACTTTTTCACCAAAACAACAATGCATTAGAATCAATTCTATAAACAACACCACTCAAATCCCTCACACTTGACATGTCAAACTTAATAAAATAACAAGCAGAATTGCAATTAAAGAAACTTTGTATCACTGTACCCTCTCAATTGAGGGATCAAACAGGTAAACAGGAAGCTTAACTAGAAACTAATGAACCAATTTACCCCTATAGCTCAGGGGATGAATGGTCAACAAAAGTAGCTCTCTACAAACACCAAATCAATACTCTCAAAGCTCAAGGATCGGATAGAAAATAAGAAATAACATATGAACGTTTCAATTATGCAAAAAGAAATAACAAAAACATGAGATATATCACAATTTTATTGCATTCTATGATCCAGATGAGACAGTGAAGAAATCAAAGAACTCAATCAAAAATTTAAACTGAAAGCAATATGAACTATAAAAATTTCAGATCATTGTACCCTCACAGCTCGAGGGATGAACAAAAAATCAAGAAGGAGAGTTTACTGTTGCTAAAGCCAATTCCTAATGCTACCACTGCAGAACAGGAATGAGAACAATCTCTCCCAGACCAACAAACAAAACGTAGAAGAATGGAGAATTTTCACTAGATCAAACTCTCCCCTAAAACCATCTCAAATGCTGAACAACGAAAAGAAGAAAAACAACATCACAACAACCCCCCTCCCAACAGCAGAAGAAATGACAAAATCAACACAGAAGATATGAAAATAACAATTCCACTGGATCGGACTCTCCGGCACAGAAGAAATGGCAGAAGTCGACACTGAAGAAATGGACAAGGTCAACACAGAAGAAATGGAGAGTGTGATTCTCTTCCCAGTAGCACAGAAGAGATGAAAGAAAAATCCCCAAAAATAACAAAGCCCCTCACAGTTGTAGAACCTTCACAGCAGAACCGTCACATAGTTGCAGAACCTTCTCAGCAGAACCATCTCACAATTGCAGGACCTTTACAGCAGAACCATCTCATAGTTGCAGGACCTTCACAGCAGCAGCGAAGAGAAGAAGAAGAACAATCTCACAGCAGCAGCGAAGAAAAGAAGAAGAACAAAACAAAATTCTAAAAAAAATCCAATCGATCTCCAGATGAACACAGAAGAAATGGAAGAAGAGCACTCGATCTCCCCAACACCGCAGCTCTCACAGTAAAGAAAAATTTAAAATGTCTACCTCTACCACCCAACTATCCGAATCCAAGAAGAGAAGCAGAAAAACCCAAAACAAATCTAACTCTCCCTCCCCTGCAGCTGAACCAGAAGAAAGGAGAAAACTCAAAACCCAAAAAAAAAATCCGAACTAGAGAAGCCTCCTGCTCTGAGGACCTTGGGGTCCTTTTATAGGCGCCCGGACCTTCAAGGAGAGCTCCTCTTCCCGCCTTCTCCATCGCCTCAGCAAATCTGTGCACACGAGCTTCATCCACATCAACAGATCCGCATGCACAGCCTCTGCTTCACACACAGCCACTGCACACGAGCTGCGCTTTCTGCCTCCAGCTGTACCCATCCCAGCCGCACCAGCTCCATAGGCGCCCAGCTCCATCGCCATCCCCTGCGCACCGCCTCCAGTCGCTGCGCAGCATTGCCTCCAGCTGCTCTGCATGGCCACCATCTGCATGCCACATCACGCCAGCGCCGAAGCTCCAAATCACCATGGCCACACCCTCTAGATGCCTCTACATAGCACCATCGCGCCGTATCCGCATTTGCAGGAGCCACGCGCCTCCGGGTCCCTGTGCTTCACACGGGCCGCAGTAGCTCCAGCTGCCATCCGTGCACCCCCACCTCCTTGGATCGCCATGACCCAGAACGCCATAGCCACTCACAGCTGAGCGCCAGCACCAGCTTCACACGAGCTCCTTTGTAGGAGCTGCTATCTGCCCCAAATCGCCAGATCCCAACAGTGCACCACCTCCAGCAGTACACCCCAGCCGACTTGATGGAACAAAAGAAAAGGTCAAGCAAGGTGTACTTGGTCAATTTTGGTTGGATGAGAGAAGGGTAATGGCGTAATGTGCCGATGGTGGTGAATGAAAAAAATGTTGGAGCAATGGACTTATGAGGGGGTATGTGGTATAATGGGATTGGGTGGGGTTGTTTATTTAACTAAAATTTCATTTAAAATCAAATTTAATTTCAGACTTATATTTAAAAGAGTTATTAGAATATAAGAAGACCAAAAATTATTTATGTACAATGTACCTGCAAAAAGAGAAAACATTTTTATTAGTCAAATTATTCAAAAAGCATTGAATTTATTAAATGAAAATCTAACTATGTGTTCTACCCAAAAATTTAACTAAAATGCTCGAAAAAACTATTCATGGATGAAATGAAATTTAAAACCAAAATACACATTATTTATAGACAAAAGATGTCTAAAATCAACTATAAGTATGAGATTTAACATGGAAAATTTTGTAGTTATCAAGTACGAAGTCTTACGGAGGTCTTAACAAAAGGTCCCTTGTCTTCCAGAACAGAATGTCCAATAGAGAGGTTCTAGCTTGTCAAGAGAGTAGTGTGTAAAGAAACCAAGTTGCTCGAAATTCTAGAGGAACTCTAGAACAGTGGAGCGACGATAACGATATTCCAAAATAACGTGAGAAAAATTAAGACAATGTCACTTATTACCATGGGTTAATAATATGCAATTATTTAAGTAAATTACCAGATATATTATTCATGTATTTTATGCATGGTCTCGTGGCAAAGATAAATGTTTGGTGTGTGTATGTGAAAGAAATCATGAGAGCGTGTAATAGTCGTGCACAATAGCTTTTAATTAAAGAAACATGTAATTATATCCAAAGTTCATTGACATGGTTGATTAATGTTCACTACATAGTATTACAGTGTATAATCTTGATTACCAAGCCGAAATAATCACATTAAATGGAATAATAATGTTGCTGGAAAAACAAAGTCAATTCGCGACGGGTCTGATGGTCGTGTTTAACAATATCGATTACTGACAGAAACGCGACGACGTTGGCTGATGCGTTTCGAGCTAACTAGCAAAGGGTGAATTGATTGGAGACTCAGAATCGCAATGTACAAGTTCGACGCATTCATGGGAATCGATACAGAATGGCGATGACGAGGCCCGTCGTGTTCATGCAAATCCTAATTTTCGAAATAACGCAAATCCCAAAATGTGGGAAATGTGGCTAAAATGCAACAACATTGGTAGTCACCTTTCAGGTAAATGTAATGGTCATGACCGACGCGATACCATCCGATGAAAAATCGATGTATGGCTCGATCGCGATTCAACGTTCAACCCGAGAATGGAAAAAGCATGCAGCGATCTTCATGCAATGCATATAACATGAAATCTAGGGCTCTTGGGACAAAGCGGTGAACATGAAACTTGTAGGGGACAACGAATAGAAGAGAACTATGGTTTTAGACTGAATCAATTTGGCCTCGGTAGGCATGCAAACTAGTATGAACAAGAAAAGTCATGGACTTGCATGATGTTGGGAAAACACTTATAACTCAAAGCATACATGATGAAAATTAGGCAAATCACTTGCAAACGAAACTATACATGTAGTACTACAAGATGGTATGAGTTTAATTCTTCTTTAGTGCGAGAATACCTACCTTTGAGATGATTTAAAACAAGTCTATGCACAGGTCGCAGCAGAGCACGGTTGAGGAAGACGGTTGGTTCTCCAGTCGTTCTCCACTGCTCCAGGTGCCCTAGCTTAGCCTCCCACGACCCCAACACGATGGTGAACCTTCCCTTTTAGTCCTATGATGTATATTTATATGTCTAGGGTTTATTCAAGTCATATTGCAACTAGGAAGGGTGGGGTGCGGTTCCAGCTAGTTCTTTCCATGTTTTGGAGATTTCGCCTACCAATTGGAGTAGAAATAACATTAGAAAGTTCCTGCTATGGTTGGTCACAAAATTGGTTGCCATTCATGGCTAATTACCATTGTTTAAAACCCTAATTTGCCCTTTTCTATTTTCTATACAATTATGGACACAAATTTCTTGGGGTATTTCTTCCAATCCCATAATCCAACTCTTAACTTGGCCTATTAACCTTTATGTGAGCTATTACAACAAGCCCAATACTTCTTATTATTTTGGGTGTTAATTAATCCATTTTCTTTAAATATTTCTATTTATTTATTTACATAAAAATATCGGGTTGCTACATCCTCCCCCTCTTATAAAGAATTTGGTCCCCAAATTCATATGACCATAATGGAGAGAATGTCTTACCAAAAAGATCTGGATAGTTTCGCCTGATGATTCCTTCAGGTTCCCATGTGGCTTCTTCTACTCCTTGGTTATTCCATAGGACTTTATCCATATGAATGGAATGGTTCTTGAGTTGTTGTACCTTTCATTCCAATATCTTGATTGGCTTCTCCTCATATGTCATGTCCTTGTTCAACACTAGATTCTCATGGCGAATGATGTGGGTAGGATCGTACACATATTTTCTGAGCATAGAGACATGGAACACATTGTGTACAAATGCTAGATTTGGTGGCAACGCCAGCCGGTAAGCAACCTCACCAACCCTTTCGAGCACTTCAAAAGGACCGATGAATCTAGGACATAGCTTTCCTTTAACACCAAATCTTTGAATGCCACGGGTAGGAGATACCTTTAAGAGGACATGGTCTCCCACATGAAATTCTAGATCTCTCCTTCTCTTGTCAGCATAGCTCTTTTGTCTGGACTGAGCAATCTTCAGTCGATCCTAAATCACTTGTATATCCCTAGTTGTATTTTGTACCATGTCTGAGGCTAGCCATTGCGGTTCCCCAACTTCATTCCAGCATGCAGGAGATCTATAGTTTCTGCCATAGAGTGCTTCAAATGGTGCCATTTTAATACTCGCATGGTAACTATTGTTATAGGCGAACTCAATGAAGGATAAGTGCTCATTCCAAAAGCCTTCAAAATCTATAGTGCAGGCTCTTAACATGTTTTCTACATTCTAATTGGTTCTCTCATTCTGCCCATCCGTCTGTGGGTAAAATGCGGTACTAAAATTGAGTTTAGTACCAAGTGCAGTTTGCAGTCCCTTCCAAAAGTGAGAGGTGAATCTAGGATCTCGATCCGAGACAATGGATAATGGAACTCCATGCAGTCTCACGATCTCTACGATATATAGAGCGGCTAATACCTCCACAGACCACTTACTCTTTATAGGTAGGAAGTGTGCAGACTTGGTTAGTCGATCGATAATAACCCATATGGCGTCGAGTCCACCACGAGTCTTGGGTAAACCCATGATGAAGTCTGGGATGAATAGTATATTTAGTTTGATGAGCTTCATCCATCAACTGTAGGATCGAAAATAGAATGGACCAGATCTAGAAGGGGGGGGGGTTGAATAGATCTACGCCAAAACTACGTAAGCTTAGCCAATTTAAACAGATGTTTTGAATCAGAGTCAACTTAGAAAAGCAATTCACAGATCTGATGAGTGATTGTGTGAATTACGTGATTAAAGTGTGTGATCAAGTTGATTATAAATGTAAGCGAAAATCCTATGCATACATCTAGCGCAAAGTGAAATGAAATCACAGATCAAACCACTGCACAGGAGATTTTTTAGGTGGTTCGGAAATCACACCATGTGATTTCTACATCCACCTCTCACACAGTGAGGCTCCACTACTCAACTTGAGTACACCAAACACTGGAGCTTGACAACTCCAACACACTGAGTTCAACAACTCACACACAACCTCTAGAGCACAACAACTCTAGAAACCTGAGCACAATTGCTCAACCACAACCTGAGTGCGACGACTCAATACAATTGAGCACAAAAGCTCACAACCAACTTGCTATATCAAAAACAACAAGATCCAGATCCTCTAGCAATGATCTGATCAATGAAGAGTTCATTCAAAGAGACTGGTGCAACGCTTTTATGCACAATCTCAAGAATGACTCAGAACAACTAAGTAGAATTGAGGAATTGAATGTAGAGTCCTTGTTCTTCAGAAGAGCTCCCTTGTAGAAGACTGAATTGAGAAGATCCGTGAATCCTTGAAGTCCCTGGGCGATGCTCTGCAACTTGTGCCTCTGGATCTTCCTTGAATTCTTCTCAATTGACTGCTTCTACTTGATATGCTCCATTGTAAGTGATCTCACTGCATCTTCATGGATCAATCTTCACTTCTTATGCTTGCAAGGATAAGAAATGGCTTGCAACAGCACAGGGAAGGTAGGAACGAGGAGGAGACCTCTTCTTGCCACCAAAGAAAATTTTCTGGAAGGCTCTGAGGTGTTCTTCTTCTTGGCGGGCCGATTAGATAGGTATTTATACCCCAACATGGCCAAAAGAACCCTTGGGGTATGTGGGCAAATGATCCAAGGCCAATCCAAGTGATCCCTAGAAGGCCACCTGTCCAGGTGTAACTTAAGATGAAAAATCAGCCGGAGTGTGTCAACACAGTCACTGGGTGTGTCGACACACTGTCCCAATTCCACAAAATAGGTCTTCTGGGAGATGGCTCTAGTGTCGACACACTCACTGGCTATGTCGACACACTGTCCCAGTCTGGAAAAAGGGTCTTCTAGAGACTGGGTCTAGTGTCGACACTGCTTGGGACTGTGTCGACACAGTGAACCCTGTCTTCATGAATTTTCTTCAGGGATTGATGCCCAGTGTCGACACCAGCATTGGGTGTGTTGACACTACCATTGCAAGAAGTACATGTCCCTGAGAAATAAACACATAAATCATTAGTCCAATGTATTATCATGAATATATGTAATATAATGTGTTTGGAAACATGCCTTTGAGCATTGTTATTACATGTGTGATATATTTAACATGTTCCAATCATTATGCATTAAAATCACAACTTGTCATCATCAAAATTATAAGGGGAAATGTATTAAATTCACACTCAACCCAACAATCTCCCCCTTTTTGATGATGGCAACATTAAATCAACATGAAAGTTTGAATTTTAAAGAACTGTGATTTTAAGCCATTCATTCACACAACATTCAAGCACATACACACTGAATGACAATGAACACATGTTTCAACATTTTCATTCACATTCATCAAAGGCCATTGAGCACAATTTAGCAACATTTGACAATTTTCACACTCAAGAGACACAATGTTACTAATAACCATGACTTTTCATAAATAGCCAAAAAAACCATACAATGTTTGATATTTACAAACATTCATCCATTCATAGACAATCATTCATTGACATTCATAAAAGGTATTCCTTCTCATTCAACAAATATATTCCTTCTCCCCCTTTGACATCATCAAAAGATAAGATCCATCAAGAGGATGGAGGTAGAGGAGGAATAGGAAGAAGGAGAGACTCTATGGTCTTCAATCTTAACTCCATTGCAGCAAGGTTGGATCTCAACTGAGTTTGCATTGTAGAAAGTCTTGTGTGCAGCAATTCTTCCAACCATTGACTGTTGTCATACATGTTTGACTGGAATGTAGACAGATCAGCTGAAATGGGCTGAGAACCTGAAGAGGAGCGGGCAAATCCACCATGCATGTTTATATTTCTAAGCTCACTCTTGAGGGCAGACATCTCATGATCTATATGAGCTGACAAGTTCTTCATGCCTTCCATATCATCAACCATGTGTGCAAATGAAAGTCTATCCTTGGATATCTAAGTCACTGCTTCCTGACTGTTGAATAAATTCTTCTGAGAATTTACTAATATCCCTTCAAGGACCTTTTCCAGCTTGTCCTGATGTTCCTTTAACTTAAGGGATGCATCACCCAAAGTACCAATTAGCCTGTTGAACCTTTGGGTGGCATGATCAGCTGCTTCCTTCTGCTGGATGAATTGACCATTCACTGAATTCTCCAACCTTTGAATTCTGAGCTCAAAGTTCTCTGACATTGATAGATGGAGGAGGTGATGGTGTCAAATTTGTCATTCAGAAGTAGTATAGCTCTGGTGGAACAGAAGGTCCACTAGTGGAAGTAGAGGCTTGGGATTGGGGAATGAAAGATGGAATTTCCACTTCAGGGATAAGTGGTGAAGGGGCATGAAATGGAGGTGTTTGAGGGACATCCTGAGGGATGGGTGCTCCAATCTCATTGGGAGGCTGTTCCTCTTGATCATGTTGAGGAGATTGAGCAACTTCAAGAGGAGGTTCTACATCCTCAGGGGCAATAGGAGCCTCAACAACAACATGACCTCTTCTCACTTGATCCCCTTCAATTCTAAATCCCATGAACTTTTATAAATGCTTCAAATAATAAATGTTGGACTTTGGGATTGATTGGGCTTGCTCATTTTCAAAAGACACTCCAAAGTGTTCAAAAACTGATGTAAGATGAGCAGCATAAGGTAGAGATCTGTGTAGATCCTTCCTTGTGGTTTCTGACATAATCTGGTACATGATGACATGCAGGTTGATCTTGATCTCTTTCTTCATGCAATAGAGAATAAATCTCTGAATGTCAGTGAGCCTATCTTTGCCACCACCTTGAGGTGTGATTATGGTTGTGAGAATGTGATGGATCAATCTCAAAACAGGTGGGAATGTGTTTGTGTTAAACCTAGTGACATATGTTTGCTTTGAATTTGACTCATCAGTAGGGAGTCTAGTAAGCAGTGAGTAGGCTTCATGCAAGTCAAATTCAAAATCATGATAATCCTCACCCACATCTGGAGCCTTGAACAATGTAGCAGCCAATTCAGTGGATAAGTCAATCAGAACACCCTTGACTTTTGACTGGTAGCCTTCATGTGTGCACTCTAATTCTGATAGAACTCTTGTACTAACTTGGATATATGGTTCTGAACTCAGATATGAAGGGCAACCATGATTGAAAATTGAAGAACTGACGCACTTCTGCGAAGGTAGTTACAAGGTCATTGTCTTCAAGGTCAACAACTCTAGGTTTCAGGATGGATTCCCTTCACTAGCCATTTTAGAAGGGGTGAGGATCAGCAGGGTGAGAGGAGAGGAGATGAACAGAGATGAAATCTCTGTCGTTTGCAAAGGTTCGTGGCGGCTATGGGTCGACCTAGGAAATAAAAGGGGTTTAGGGTAAAATAACCGCAGGAACACCAAGTCCCAAACGGTGGCCAGTTTTGAACCGCCTGGAACAGCCTATGTGTCGACATATGAGATGGGTGTGTAGACCTGGGCTATGACGGTGTCGACACATAACGAAGACTGTGTCGACCTGGCCTAAAGAAATGCTGAAGATAAGAGCATGAGGAAAATTTGTAAATTATGGGAAATCTTTAAATGATGAAATATGGATGGAATCAACTGGACAAGGATTTTTAAGAGGCTAAAGAGTTCATTTGTCATATTTTTACAAAAATCCAACAATACTTCAAGTTTTACATAACAACCTACAGGATATATTCATTAAGTGACTTGAGCCATTAAAATGATAGTTTGAGTGATATAGGACATCCAACAGCCAATGACAAACTACTATATTCTCCAAATCCATGAAATAAAAATGTCTTTTAGATTGAAATCAATTGTGATGAAGGTAAACAACTTTAAGCAAACTGATGGAAGACAAAAATATTTATTTTAAGCAATTCTCCTTGGACACACATTTATTTATTTTTTAATCAAACTATCAAATGTAGTAAATCTTGTGCACTCAAGAACTAATGTTTTTTACACACCATAGTCCCTGGTTACTGAAGATTTGCTCATTATCCAGTTTCAAGGGGCAAATGACAACCTTTGACATAAAAATATACGTTGATCAGACGCCAATATTTCCAGTTACTCAGTCATCGTCAAAATATATATAGCATCTTTTATTTATATTTTTGATTTGTTGAACCCCTTTGAACAGAGATAGCAATAAATACCTCATGACATACATGGCACTTCATTCATTGTGAAGGTTTGTAGTTTCTCAGCATTTGTGCCATTGCTCTGTTGAGAATTAAATATAAGGAGAATTTTACAAATTTGAGATCAATTATCTCAGATCAGTTGCAAAAGAGGTGTTTAAGTTCAAAGCACACATTATCCTTTAGTCTTTGAAAGACATTTAAATTTATGTAGGCTTGAAGAGTATAGTTGAGAGTTGACTATAAAAATGTAGTAGATCAATCAAAAAGTCATTTTGAGATTCTAGACAAACTTAATGAGCATCATGATTGGAAGTTGATATAACTCAAGAGGAATCTTGAATTTTGTAAAAGAATGAGTAGTGAATTCATTATCTCCCCCCTGAAATGATGATTCCAAAAATTTTCATCAGGATAAAGATAAGCAAGAATTGGGAAAAACTGAAATATTTCTTTTTGAAGAACAAAAGCTCCCCCTCAACAATTGCATATTTAATTCTTGATACTTGGCGGAGACACATACTCTCGCATAGTGAAAGTATCCAGACAAGCAGAACTTGTCCTTCTTCAAATCACCATTTGATATACCAAAAATTTCAACACAATGTGAGTTGAAGAATTTATTGAGAAAAAGAAATTGAAGTTGATTTGAGAGAGATGTGAACAACATGAATCAAGGAAGCAAAGAGAAATGATGGAACAGTGACTACCCCTCAGAACATGCCTAAACACTCAACCCAATGAGAGATATCAAGAAGATGAACATTTGCATACACCAAGCTCTCTCCTCAATGATGAAAATCTGCTGTCAGGAAGAGGTTTAGTGAAGATGTCAGCAATTTGTTTTTCAGTTTCAATAAAGAGGAGTTTAAAAGATTTCTTTGCTACTTCATCTCTCAAGAAATGATGCCTAATTTCAATGTGTTAGAATGCTGAATTGGGTTTTTAGACAGATTTATGGCACTTGTGTTATCACAAAGAATGGAAACACAACCTAAGTCTTGGTAATAATCAAAAAGCTGATGGTTCACCCAAATAATTTGAGTGCCACATCGACCAGCTGCAACATACTTAGCCTCTGCAGTTGATAGAGCAACTGAGTGTTGCTTTTTGGAAGCCCAAGAGATTAGGCAGCCACCTAAGTACAAACACAAGCCACTTGTGCTTTTTCTATCAAGTTTACACCCAGTATAATCAACATCACAATAGGCAATCAAATCTAATTTACAATCAGTAGGATACCAAATACCAAGATCACATGTTCCAGCAAGATATTTGAAAATTCTTTTAATAGCTAACATGTGACTTTCTTTAGGATTTGCTTGAAATCTAGCACACAAGCATACACTGAATTGTATATCAGGTCTAGAAGTGGTGGTGAGATAGAGTAGAGAACCAATCATACCTCTGTATGTCTTTGGTCTACTGACTTACCAAGTGGATCTTCTTCAGTTTCACATTAATTGCAATGGGTGTGCTTGAGTGCTTGAGGTCTGGAAGTCAAACCTTTTCAGAAGTTCCTTGACATACTTGGTTTGGCTTATGAAGATTCCTCACTGGTTTGGTTAACCTGCAATCCAAGAAAAATTGTAAGTCTCCCATCAAGCTCATTTCAAATTCAGTTTTCATTTGATTTGCAAATTCAGTGCACATGTTTATTTGTGGATCCAAAAATTATGTCATCAACATAAATTTGGACTGCAATTATTGTTTATTTATAGTTTTGTGAACAAAGTGTGATCAACATTACCTCTAGAGTATCCTTTTTCAAGCAGAAAAGAGCTCAAACAGTCATACCAAGCTCTTGGAGCTTGCTTAAGACCATAAAGAGCCTTATGAAGCTTAAAAACATGATCAGGATTTTTCATTTTCAAAGCCTGGAGGTTGTTCAACAAAAACATTTTCTTTTATGTATCCATTCAAAAATGCACTTTTGACATCCATTTGATAAACTTTAAACTTCAATGAAGATGCAAAAGCAAGGAATATTCTTACAGCTTCTAGTCTAGCTACAGGGGCATATGACTCTTCAAATCAATTCCAAATTCTTGGTTGTACCCCTTGGCAACTAGTCTGGCTTTATTCCTTATGACTTGACCATTTTCATTCAATTTATTTCTGAATACCCATCTAGTGCCAATGACAGATTGGTCACTAGGTCTAGGTACTAATTCCCACACTTGATTTCATTCAAATTGATGAAGTTCATCATGCATTACATTTATCCAGTCTGAATTCATTAGAGCTTCATCAATTGACCTTGGTTCAATTTGGGAAATTAGTGCTAGTGGGTCTTCATGAATTGCATTCAAGAATGATGATCTAGTTCTTACCCTATCATGTACATTGCCAACAACATTTTCTATTGGGTGATCTCTCAAAAACCTGTGTTCAGAAATTACCTATTGAGGTGCATTTAAATTTGGAACAACATTACCTGATCCACTTGGAGTAGGTGAGTGATTGTTCAAATTTTCACCAAAGTCTTCATTCTCCTCAACAGTTGGTGAAGAATCAACAATGAAGTCATCCTCTTCATTATCTGAACAGTCCCTGCAAGATTTAGAATAATGAGTTGAAAAGGAATTTTCATCAAAAACTACATGTGGAGATTCTTCAACAGTTTTGTTTTTGAGAGAATAAACTCTAAATGCTCTTGAAATTTCAGAATAGCTAAGAAAGATGGCTTCCTGACTTTTAGCATCGAATTTATCAAGATTTTCTTTATTTTTGTTATGCACAAAACATTTACACCCAAAGACTTTGAATAAGACAAGGTTGGCCTTTTGTTTTTCAACAATTCATAAGGGTTTTTCTGATTTTGGTCTGACCAATGCTCTATTGAGAATATGATTTGTTGTATTTACAGCTTCAGCTCAGAAGGATTTGGGCAATTTACTTTCCAAGAGCATGGATCTTGCCATTTCCACAAGTGTTCTATTCTTCTTTCCACAACCCCTTTTGTTCTGGAGTTCTTGGTGAAGAAAACTTGTGAAAAATGTGAAGTTCAGCACATAAATCAAAGAAAGATTTGTTTTCAAATTCACCGCCATGATCAGTCAAAATATTTTGATTTTATAAGGAAAACTTGTTAAGGCAGTGGTACAGAAATTCCTGAATTCAAGGCAAGCATCACTTTTGTGGGATAAAAAGATAACCCATGTAAATCTAGCAAAATCATCAATAATGACAAAACCATATCTTTTCCACTAAGACTTAGAATTCTTGTGGGCAAAGAGGTCCATATGAAGCAATTCTAGTGGTTTAGATGTGAGTACATCATTGAAGGTTTTAAAGATTTTCTGGTTTGTTTCTTGGGCACAAATCCCACAAAGTTGATTCTCTACATTAGAAAAAGATTCACGAAGACCTTTGACCAAGTTTAGCCTTAACAGTTTATTTATTGTTCTGAAACTTGCATGACCAAGTCTTTGTGCCAAGTTCATGCAATTTCATTTTATTTGCAACAAGACAAATGTTTTCAGAAAAGTTTTTATCAAGGTTGATCATGTAAACATTGTTTTCTCTTTTTCCAAATAATTTTATTTCATCAGTTGAAGAGTCAATTATTCTGCAAAAATCTGATTCAAACACAACTTTGTCACCTTCGTCACATAGTTGGCTAATGCTCAGCAAATTATAATTTAGACCATCAACTAATAAAAAATTTTCAATTGAGTTTGAGGAAGATTGACCAACCTTTCTAGATCCAATGATTTTTCCTCTATTTTTACCTCCAAATGTCACAGAACCTCCCTCCTTTTCGATGAGGAATGAGAATTTTGCTTTATCTGTCATGTGTCGTGAAACACCACTATCAAGAAACCACACATTTGAGTTGGGTGCACGACCTTCCTGTAAAATCAATCAGTGAAGAGAAGATTTGGTACCCAAACATTGGGGACCATCAGATTGTTGAGCATTGATAGCAAATCTTTTCTAATCCTAATCTTGATTTGTTTTGTTTCAGTGGTGTTTTTACCTTTTTAATTTATCCTTTCCTTTTGGAATATAAACACCAGTGTTCTTTTCTCATTAGGATGGGAGTTATGCATTTGGACATGATTGTTCATTTGTGGAGGTCCAAACAAGGATTTTGTTGGTACATAAAAAGTTTGGATGAAAGAATTGAGAGTGATACCAAAAGGATTGTGATACCATTGGTTCGAAGAATGATCCACTCATCTTGATGTGTGGTGGAAGTCCAAGGTTTATCATGAATGTTTTCTTTATGTTTTTCTTTTTTCAAGTTTTTATTTGATTTTTTGGTTGACTGGTTGGTGGTTTTTGAGGTTGAGCAGGTCGACCTATCTTTGATTGGTGTCAACTCAACAGTCACAAATTTCATCTTTTTGTTGACTGGTGTTGACCTGTCAGTTGAGTGTGTCGACCTGTTTGGTTTCTCTTCTTCTGGTTTTTCAAATTTTTGTTGTGATACCAATTGTTGTATTGTTTGACACTTGCTTGTTTTTGTTTTTCTCAGGACTAGGACTTTGACAAATTTTATTAAAGCTGTGTTTTCCCTCATTTCACCAGATTTGTCTTTCTTGGAGTTTTGTGTGGAAAATCCTAGTCCATGTGTTACAGATTTCATTTTTGTTCTAACAAGGCATCCAGATTATCTTTTCCTTTTGTAAAGGTTTCAATGACTTGTTCTTTTTCTTTCAACTGGTTTTCTAAAGTTTTGATTTCATCATCACTTTGTTGTTTTTCTTTTTGTTGCAATTCCAGTTTTTAGACAGTTTCTTAAAGTCATTGTTGGCCTTTTGGGATGCAAGCTTGAGCTCATCAATACATTTAGAAGATTTTCTTTTTTTCATTGAGCTCAGCCACTTCATTTTCCAATTCAGAGATTCTTTTGTTTATTGATTGGTTATGCAGGATGTTTTCAATTTTCTTCTTTAGATGCTTATTTTCTTATCTTGTTTCAGAGTAGTTTTCAACTAATTCAGCATAAGCATCTTGCCAATCATCAATTGATAATCTTCAAAGGATGTACTTACCTTTCCATCAGAATGTTTGCCATAAAGCAGATTTCCTCACTTTCAGAGCTTGAGGACCTCTTCTTCATTTTCACTTGGATCTTCATCTGACCAAGTGGCAACCATTGCTTTAGGCTTCTTGAATTTATTGATCTTCTTGTATTTTTTCCTTCTTTTTCAGGACATTCTCCTTTCATGTGTCCTGGTTTGTTGCACCTGTAACAAATAACAACTTCATCAGTTTCTGATTTCTATTTAAATTGGCATTTGAAAAGGAAGTATTTCTTTTCCCAGATGAGAATTTCTTTTTCCCAGTAATTTTCCCTTTCTAGATTTTAAGAATTTTCTGAATTGCCTGGTCATGAGGGCAAGTTCATCCTCATTGGACTCAGACTCATCAGAACTTGATTTCTCTTGATTTTGTCCTTGTTACTAGATGAAGCTTTAAGTGCTACTGGTTTGTTTTTGATTATGTGCTTTTCATTTCTCTTCAAATTTATTTCATAAGTCATCAAAGATCTATGAGTTCATCCAAAGAAATTTTTGACAAATCTTTAGAATCTTCAATAACTGTGGCCTTAGTGTGCCAAATTGAAGAAAGAGAGCGCAAGATTTTTCTTACCAAATCAGCATCAGTGTAGTCCTTTCCTAGAGCCTTTAGTGAACCTAGCAAACATTTCAGAAATTGACTAATCAGATTTCATCATGAATAATTCATATTCAGAAACAAGAATATTGCTTTGGTTTCTTTAACTTGGGATGTTCCCTCATAAAGTAACTCAAGCTTATCCCACATCTCCTTAGAGATTTGCACATGGAGATTCTTGAGTACTCTTTTGGGTGGACTGCACATTGAACCATGTTCATGGCACTGTAGTTTAGGGTGGCCCTCCTAATTTGTTCCCTTGTCGAGGTTTCCTCTTCTCCCTGGTTCCCATAAGGACCTACCTCAACTACCCTCCAAATCTCATAGTTCTGGGCTCTAAGGAAGACTTGCATGCGATTCTTCCAATAGGAATAGTTAGTCCCATTGAAGAAGGGTGGCCTATTGATGGAATGGCCTTCAGCAATAAAACCTCGAGAATCCATTGATCAAACTAAAGTATAGTGAAAGAAACACTTAGAACAAGCAAGTGAAACACACAGAACAAACAGAAACACTCAGATCAGATATGAACCCGCTCTGATACCAATTGTAGGATCGAAATAGAATGGACCAGATCTAGAAGGGGGGGTTGAATAGATCTAGGCAAAACTAAAGAAGCTTAGCAATTTAAAAAGATGTTTTGAATCAGAGTCAACTTAGAAAAGCAATTCACAGATTTGATGAGTGATTGTGTGAATTAAGTGATTAAAGTGTGTGATCAAGTTGATATAAATGTAAGCGAAAATCCTATGCATACATCTAGCGCAAAGTGAAATGAAATCACAGATCAAACCACTACACAGGAGATTTTTTAGGTTGTTCGGAAATCACACCATGTGATTCCTACATCCACCCCTCACACAGTGAGGCTCCACTACTCAACTTGAGTACACCACACACTAGAGCTTGACAACTCCAACACACTGAGTTCAACAACTCACACACAACCTCTAGAGCACAACCACTCTAGAAACCTGAGCACAACTGTTCAACCACAACCTGAGTGTGACGACTCAATACAACTGAGCACAAAAGCTCACAACCAACTTGCTATATCAAAAACAACAAGATCCAGATCCTCTAACAATGATCTGATCTATGAAGAGTTCATTCAAGGAGACTGGTGCAACGTTTGATGCACAATCTCAAGAATGACTCAGAAGAACTAAGGAGAATTGAGGAATTGAATGTAGGTCCTTGTTCTTCAGAAGATCTCCCTTGTAGAAGACTGAATGAGAAGATCGTGAATCCTTGAAGTCCCTAGGTGATGCTCTACAAGTTGTGCCTCTGGATCTTCCTTGAAGTCTTCTCAATTGACTGCTTCTACTTGATCTGCTCCCTTGGAAGTGATCTCACTGCATCTTCATGGATCAATCTTCACTTCTTGTGCTTGCAAGGATAAGAAATGGCTTGCAGCAGCACAGGGAAGGCAGGAACGGGGAGGAGACCTCTTCTTGCTGCCAAAGAAAATTTTTTGGAAGGCTCTGAGGTGTTCTTCTTCTTGGGGGGGCGATTAGATAGGTATTTATACCCCAACATGGGCAAAAGAACCCTTGGGGTATGTGGGCACATGATCCAAGGCCAATCCAAGTGATCCCTAGAAGGCCACGTGTCTAGGTGTAACTTAAGATGAAAAAATCAGCCGGAGTGTGTCGACACAGTCATGGGTGTGTCGACACATTGTCCCAATTCCACAAAACTGTCTTCTGGGAGATGGCTCTAGTGTCGACACACTCACTGGCTGTGTCGACACACTGTCCCAGTCTGGCAAAAGGTTTCTGGAGACTGGGTCTAGTGTCGACACTGCTGGGACTGTGTCGACACAGTGAACCCTGTCTTCATGATTTTTCTTTAGGGATTGATGCCCAGTGTCGACACCAGCATGGGTGTGTCGACACTACCATTGCAAGAAGTACATGTCCCTGAGAAATAAACACATAAATCATTAGTTCAATTTATTATCATGACTATATGTAATATAATGTGTTTGGAAACATGCCTTTGAGCATTGTTATTACATGTGTGATATATTTAACATATTCCAATCATTATGCATTAAAATCACAACTTGTCATCATCAAAATTATAAGGGGAAATGTATTAAATTCACACTCAACCCAACATCAACCTCATGTTCAGTTGTTAGTCATCCAGAACACATGTTCTTCCTCAAAGTACCAGCCTTCCATCCTCGGTTATAGCAAAGTCATGTCTTTCAACTAATGTTTCCTTAACACGAACCAAGAATGGATCACTTTCCTGTTTTGCTTTGATCTCTGCAAGCATGTCGGACTGAATCATGATATTGGCAACCAAGACTCGGTCATCCCTATGTTCAATGTTTAGGTCTAACCTTGCGAATTGTTCTAGCAATTACATCTTGCAAGAATTAGACTAGATAAAGATGCCATCAGCTTTCTACTAAGAGCATCAGCCACAGTATTTCCCTTGCCTGGATGGTATTGGATGTGAAGTCGAAATCCTTTAAGTATTCTAGCAATCTCCTCTGCCTCATATAAGTCTTTATGAGAGAATGAATACTTCAAGCTTTTATGGTCTGAATAGAGTGTGAATTGCTCACATATAAATAAAGTCTCCAGATTTTTAGGCAAGACCACAGTAGCCAACTCTAGATCATGAGGGGTAGTTGACTTCATGAGTCTTCAGTTGTCTTGAGGAATAAGCAATGACTTTCTCCTTCTGCATCAGTACCTTGCCTAACCCAATTCCTGAGGCATCAGTATAGACTAAGAAACCTTCTCCCTCTATTGGAAGAGCGAGAACAGGTGCTGAGGTGACATTCTTTTAGAGTTTGGAAACTCTTCTCACACTTTTTACTCCAAGAATATGGATTCTTCTTCTGGGTAAGACGAGTGAGAGGAACGACGATGTTGGAGAAGTCCTTTATGAACCGCTGTAATAGCCAGCCAGTCCTAAGAAGCTTCTGATTTCTGTGACATTAGTTGGTCTGAGTACAACTTCAACTTTGGAGGGATCAACGGAGATGCCATCCTTGGAGATGACATGGCCAAGAAAGACACTACTTCGAGCCAAAACTTGCACTTGCTCGCTTTGCATATAATTATTGCCTCGCAAGACTTGCAGAGCTATCCTCATGTTCTTCATGTTCTTCTTTTCTCTTTGAGTATATGAGGATGTCATCAATGAAGATGACCATGAACTTATCAAGATATGGTCGGTATATGCTATTCATGAGTTGCATAAAGGCTGCAGGAGCATTGGTCAGACCAAAAGGCATAACAACGAATTCATAGTGTCCATACCTACTCATGAGAGCTGTTTTGAAAATGTCATCGTCCTTGATCCTCATTTGATGATAGCCAGATCGGAGGTCAATTTGGAGAAGTATTGAGCTCTAGATATCTAGTCGAAGAGTTCATCGAGTCGAGGTAATGGATACTTGTTCTTAATGGTCAGCTGATTAACTTGTCAATAGTCGATACACAGCCTCATAGACCCATCTTTCTTTTCAACAAATAGAACAGGTGCTCCCCATGAGGAGGTACTTGGTCTAATGAACCCCTTTTCTTATAGCTCCATCAGTTGTGCCGTCGGTTCTTTTAACTCGGCAGGTGACATGTGGTACGATTGACGCAACACCGGGGCAGCTCTAAGGATTAACTCAATAGCAAAAGTTGACATCTTGTTCTGGGGGAATTCCTGGAAACTCTTCGGGGAACACATCAGGGTAGTGCTGGACTATGTATATGTCTTCTATCTTAGAACCCTTCTTTTCAACAACTACGGCCGCAAGGAAGGCAAAGCAACCTTTCCTTATCATGTTGTGGTCATGTATGGCGGAGACTAGAGACATTCGTCTCTTGTGTCTAATTACAGTGAATGACAACTTAGGGAATTCAAAAACATACCTTCCTTTCTTACAATGGACACTTTCCCCCTATGCGGACAACAGTCAGCTCCAGAATCATCATAGCCTTCCATGGGCATACATACCAGGCCGGCTTTAGTTTATGTTCCCCGATCATACATCGGCAGATGAAAAATTCGTTCAATTCTCCTTCTCTCTTAGTGGTGCTGTGATAGAGAATTCACACCCCATGGATACATGTTTAATATTCAGAGTATCCGCAAGGTTTTGAGATATAAAAGAATGGGATGCACCATCATCAAATAAAACAAATGCTGATAGGGAGAAAACTTGCAGTGTACCTTCCACTATCCCACCTTCGTCAGTGGGCTCTTCATTATGCAAGGCTTGTTGTCTTCCCTATTTCTTCGGCACATTAGTGCGCTTCTTATGCTCCTTCAACAGCGGGCACTCTAGAATACGGTGCTCGCGACTACCACAGCACAGACACACGCCAACACTCCTCCAGCACTAATCAGCTGTGTGACCTGGCTTGTCACAATGCTTGCAGTTGCTTTTCGATGGAGTAATGGGAATGAAATCCCTAGGTTTATTTTCTTGACTTGGTCCTTCCGTGATGCTGAAAGGACAATTCTTTTCGATAGTTGGTTTGGCAGATGACAGACCAGGTGTCAGTTCCTTCTTCATGAACTTCCCCTTGATATGATCAGTGAAGTCCGTAGCATCTTCTAACAGTTGAGCTTTCATAACCATCTCGGCATAGGTTTGGATGTCGAGAGGGGTTAGTTGAGCAATATATTATGGCTTAAGGCCATTGAGAAAATTCTTAGCCTTCATTCTCTTAGTGTTCACCAAATGTTTAGCATATCTTGCTAGTCTACAAAACTGTGCTTCATAATCAGCCACAGATAGGCTCCTCTGTTTAAGAGTAGCAAACTCCGTAGCCTTCGTTTTTGGACACGTCTCGAGAAGTACTTGGAATTGAATGCCTCTTTGAATTCAGTCCATGTAAATTGACCATTAGCTCTGGTCGCTTCCACTGACTCCCACCAAGAGCGAGCGTCCTTCTCTATTTGAAAGGTGGCTAATAGCAGCTTGTCCCCAGCTGCACATTGCATGACATGGAAAATCCTTTCCGTCTCTTTCAGCCAGTGCTCAGCTTCATCTAGATAAGTAGTACCGCTGAACTTTGGCGGGTTCAAACTCCTAAAGTTACGATGCAGCTCGCCTGCACCGTGGTTTCCTCCTGCTTGTGTAGCTTGCATAAGTGCAAGAGTGAGTTCGTGGATGGTCTATTGCATGCCCCTCATCTGAGCACGTTCAACCGTCATCTTAAATGCTTAGGTTCCTACAAAAGCAACTTATCATTAAGACATTGGTATGGAGTTTAATTCTTGCGTGTGTGAATATCTTTTAGATCTTAACCCTAGGTTCTACCCAAATCTCACATAGGTATGATAGTTGACTTAGACATGTGTCATGGCAATCCGTCCTAGAACATCCTAGATCAAATATCATAGTAAGGATATCCTAGGCTCTAATACCCTAAACTACACGCCTCGACGCAGAATATGAGAACGTGAGGCAGTTTGCAAGTAAGTGAGTGTTGGAGCGTAGAATAGACAACAAACCATTGGATAGTTATATAATACGAAATCAAATGCCTTCCATTGATAATTCAACTATTATCTATTACAACCACTAATGCAGAGCCATAACATAGGGCCCAATTGACTCTATTACATAGAATGAAAGTAAATGACTAACTAAGACATCTAGGATAACACAACAGCATCATGGTACTCATGGATCACTCCTGATCCTCCCCATCCTCGTGAGTGTACTTAGTCTCCTCAGTCTCACCTGTGAACATAATAAATAAATAACGTAAGGTAAGCGACAACGCCCAGTGGGATTTATATCTCATGGTGCGGGCAAACATTACATGATTAATGTATTAAAAACAGAGTCACTAGATGATAGAGCGAGGTAGTCAAGTAATGTAAGAGATAGCACAATAGCATGGATCGAGATAGCACAAGTTTTCAAATATAGCATAGAGTAGGATGGACATCGCACAAATAGCACAATGTATCACAATGCACACGAGTCTAGTATAACTTTGATTGTCATATAGATAGTCAAGATAGATAGCACTTTGATTGTCATATAGATAGTCAAGATAGATAGCACTTTAGTGTAATGCCAAACACTGGGTGATAGTAACAATTGTGCAACACACATGATTGGTGTTGGCAGTCATGTAGAATTCACTAACCTTCCACTGGCCATGTTATGCACAGGTCCAGAGGTCCGACGTGATCTCAAGGTAAGAGAAAACTTCCAAAGTTGTTTTGATCATGCTGATCCCTAAGGGTGTTATAGGTGTAAGGGTACAGCCAGCTCGATCTCCATGAGGGAATCCATACAGTATAGAGTCTTACAGAGGTCTTAACAAAAGTTCCCTTGTCTACCAAAACGGAATGTCCAAAAGAGAGGTTCCAACTTGTCAAGAGAGTAGTGTGTAAAGAAAACGAGTTGCTCGATGTTCTATAGGAATTATAGAAAAGTGGAGCGGCGATAACGGCATTCGAAAACAACGTGAGAAAAATGAAGATAATGTCACTTATTACCATGGGTTAATAATATGTAGTTATTTAAGTAAATTACCAGATATATTATTCATAAATTTTCTGCGTGGTGTCATGGCAAAGATAAATATTTGGTGTGTGCACGTGAAAGAAATCATGAGAGCATGTAATAGTCGTGCACAATAACTTTTAATTAAAGAAACATGTAATTATATCCAAAGTTCATTGACATGGTTGATTACTGTTCACTATACAGTATTACAGTGTATAATCACAATTACCAAGCCTAAATAATCACCTTAAATGGAATAATGAGGTTGTTGGAAAAACATAGTCAAATCGCGATGGGTCTGATGGTCGCGTTTAACAATATCGATTACTGACAGAAATGTGACGATGTCGGTAGATGTGTTTTGTGTTAACTAGCAAAGGGTGAATCGATTGGTGACTCAGAATCGCGACGTACATGTCCGACGCATTCATGCGAATCGATACATAATCGCAACGACAAGGTCCGTCGCGTTCATGCAAACCCTAAATTTTGAAATAATGCAAATCCCCAAAAGTGGGAAACGAGGCTGAAACGCAATGACATGGGTAGTCTCCTTTCAGGTAAATTTGACGGTCATGCCCGATGCGATACCAGTCGATGAAAAAGCAACGTATGGTTCGGTCACGATTCAACATTTAACCCGAGAATGGTAAAAACATGCAGCGATCTTTATGCAACACTTATAACTTGAAATCTAGGGCTCTTGGGACAAAGTGGTGAACATGAAACTTGTAGGGGACAACGGTAGAAGAGAACTATGCCTTTGGACCGAATCAATTTGGCCTCAGTAGGTGTGAAAACTAGTATGAACAGGAAAAGTCACGGACTTGCATGATGTTGGCAAACGCTTATAACTCAAAGCATACATGATGAAAATTAGGCAAATCACTTGAAAAGGAAACTAGACATGTAGTACTACAAGATGGCATGAGTATAATTCTTCTTTAGCTTAAGAATACCTACATTTGAGAAGATCTAAAACAAGTCTGTGCACTGGTCGCAGTAGAGCACGGTTGAAGAAGAAGCTTGGTTCTCCAGCTATTCTCCTTTGCTCCTGGTGCCCTAGCTTAGCCTCCCACGACCCCAACACGATGGTGAACCTTCCCTTTTAGTCCTATGATAAATATTTATATGTCTAGGGTCTATTTCAAGCCCTATTGACACTAGGAAGGGTGGGGTGCGTTTCCAGCTAGTTCTTTCCATGTTTTGGAGATTTCTCTTCCCAATTGGAGTAGAAATAACATTAGAAAGTTCCTGCTATGGTTGGTCACAAAATTGGTTGCCATTCATGGCTAATTACCACTGTTTAAAACCCTAATTTGCCCTTTCCTATTTTCTATACAATTATGGCCACAAATTTCTTAGGGTATTTCTTCCTATCCCATAATCCAACTCCTAACTTGGCATATTAACCTTTAGGTGAGCTATTATAACAAGCCCATTACTTCTTATTGTTTATTGGGTGTTAATTAATCCATTTTCTTTAAATATTTCTATTTATTTATTTACTTAAAAATATCGGGTTGCTACATGTGCAAACTGATCACAAGTGTTAACGAATGACAAATCACTGCACTGATGTGTCGACACATGTAATACAAATGTCGACACACATTTCTGGATAATATCTAAGTTGATGGTTTTTGTTTGTTGGAGAATATGAGATACAAAGAAGTGCACAAATATCAAGCTCAAATATGAAATAGAAAATATTGAAGAAGTCCTATAATAGTTGTCGACAACCTTCCTGTGTTTGTCGACAACCAGTGACAACCATCAGACAACAAGCTTCTAGAAAAACCAGTTCAAGTAGTAGCTATCGACAACCTCTGTAACATCTCGGGTCTTCTCGAATCCTTAGTGGGTCTAGTTGAGGTTCGGGTCTGGTTGACGGCATAGGTGTTGTCGTCAATCAGGGGTTGGCGTCCAGGGGTAGGTCATTGACCTAGGGGTTGGCGTCCAGCGTTGTGGACGTTTGTTGTTGGTTCAGGATTGTTCTTGCGATGAACTTGACGGCAAACGGTCTTGACGTCGACTCTTTGGCGGTTCGAGTAGACGGCAAGGGATGCTGACGTCTACTTGTCGCGCCTGTTGAAATAGGGCAGACCGTGAGCAGCCATTTCCTCTCCTTTTCTTTCTCTTTTTCTCCTTTTCGATCGATGTCCATTTTCACTCATTCAGGTGGTTGACGGGAGCTCGTGGAAAGACCTTGGTGCGCGAGGCAGAGTTAGATCGGGCGGAAAACAGCGGATCGGGTGGCGATTCTTGCGAGAAAGCTTCTAAGGGTTCGGCGTGATTGAGGTTTGGCAGGACTTCTTACACGCTTCGGAGGTAGGGACATGACCCCTTAGTGTCGTTCTAGTGTTAATTTCATGCTTGTTGTGTGTGATTTGCGTGGAATCGTGCTTTGAGGAGGTTTTCCTTTTTGCCGGGATTTTGAGTGGTTTGGCCGATCCGTGCGTTGGATCGTGGTTTCCGGTGTTGTAGTAGTGTAGTGTGATGTGGGGGAGAGTTTCTCCTTCATCATTTCGCTTGTCTGAGGGCTGGATTGCTCTCTTTGGGATCGAGGTATGCCTATTTTCAGCTGCTGGAAGCTGGAGAGCTAAACGTCAAGGGTTGTTGACGTTGAACTCTTCAGGGAAGAAGTTAACAGCGGGAGCCCTTGCCGTTAATCTCTTCAGTGGAGGATCTAGACAGCCTGTTCTTGTCGTCTACTTCACACTTGACGTCAAGATATGCTACCGTTTACATCTGGTTAGCGGCAATCGATGTTGCCGTCTACCTGCAGGTGAGTTCCCAGCAAGGTGCGTGCCCGTTTCTGTTGTGTTCCTAGGCATGGCGACTCCGTCTAGATGACTAGCGTGTGGTTGTCCTCCGCTAGTGAGCCAGGACGCCGAGTGCGACTCTGTCTTGTGGGTACTCCTTATGGTGGTTTTGAGCCGGTCTCCGTGGAGCCCCTTCTCTACCACTAGGTCAGGCGTAGTGGAAAAATCGGTCGTGGACCAGACGTGAGAGAGAGCGTCTGTAGTGTGCACACGTAGCTAGGGTTGCGAGACTCTGTGGTTTCAGGACGCTGAACAACAGACCCTGGTTGAGTCCTACTTTGTGAGTGTTGTGTGAGCTCTTGCGTGCGAGCTTGTGTGTGGCTGTGCTTGTAATGTTGTCGAGCCGGCGAGGTTCCAGCTTCTCTCAGTGTGCTCCTGAGGGAGTTGCGCACTACGTTACCGGTTCCTGTGTGTGTTGACAGAGTGTGTGCGTTTACTTACAATCGCTTTCTGTTTAGCACTGTTTAGTAGCTCTATTACCGGTGGGGGTTAGTTTCCCTACTGGGTCTCTTTTTGTGAGACTCACTCCCTTCCCCTCAGGTGATTCGTGGTCGGCTTTCGAAGTTCGAGGAGCTGTGTCTCTCCGTGGTTGGTCTCGTCTTGCTGTTGTGAGTAGTAATTTACTCATGTTCTTACTGTACTCTTACTTTAATGTTGTCTCTGAGTTATGCCAGTTTGAGATGCTTTTAAATTGTGATGTGTACATTTGTTTATATGTTCTCCTCAGGCACTTTTTTTCTTACCCTTTCAAGTTTCGACTTGTGGGTTAGCGGGTCAGGATTCGGGTTACCGGTTGGTTACTGTAATGCGGATCTTGGGTCGTTACAGTTGTATCAGAGCCTGGTCTGTCGAGACATATAGGAAATGTTCTGTATAACTCAGAGTTGGTAGAGTACAGTAGCAGCACAGTCTGGAGTTGTTTTGCATTTTGATTTTTGTGCATGTCCTGTGTAGATTTATTATGGCTCCAAGGCGACGTCGTGAGCGGAGGGTGGTTGTGCAGACATCTCAGCAGGAGGCTGGAGATGCCCCGCCGCCACCATTGGCTCAACCTAGACCTTAGGACACGCACGGTGGTGTAGTGCCACCGCTTCCCCCTCTGGCTGCTCAGGGTTTTGATAGGACCCCGCAGTTGGTTGGAGGGTCGAGGCCGGAGCACTGGCAGGTGTTGTTAGTGGCTCGTGTTCCCGATGCTGTTGTGGCATATTTGTATGCTGCAGTGGCGGAAGCTGACATTTCAGACCCAGGTGCAGGTTGGAGCAGCGCAGGCTCAGCCAGGTCCGTCTCGACAAGTACAACAGCAGACTGGTTCGTAGCCAGATTCGAGGGTTCGGAGGAGGTTTCGTCATTCCAGGAGGTTGACTGAGCAGACACAGCTGCCAGTTGAGAGCGTTTAGCAGTTTGGTGTGCAGCCCCAACAGCAGAGTCACGCCTTTTTAGTGGCCGGTGTTACCAGTGTGACCAGTTAGGCCACATAGCTTGGGACTGTCCCCAGTTGCGGCATGACCAGCAGTATTGAAGTCAGTTTTAACTTGAGTATAGTGGTATTGGTAGTTAGTGGGCTCAGGCAGGTCGTTGTGCAGTGTTTGTGTTATGTACCTTGCCTGATTGTGTCAGAGGTGGTTTGTTTTGTGGAAGGTACCGTGGTTGTCCTTGGTTGGTAGCCATAGTTTTGTTGGGTCCCGATACTTCCTGCTCTTTTGTATTTGGTGGAGGTATTAGTTTTGTGTCAGGTTGGTGGTTACCAAACCCGATTGCCTGAAATATCTCTGTGTTTTTAGCGTGAAAATGATATGTTTTGGCTTGTATCGTCGTTTCCGGTGCCACCTGTTGTAGGCGGACCTGTTCGTACTATTTGGTTTGTGAGGGATTTTTAGGCTGCGAGCAGTGGCGGCTTAACATTTTATTGTGACGACGCCTCCTCACGACATTTCTAACTGCGGTTCGTTGCCCGAGCTTACACAGCGGTTGTGTCCTGGCTGTGCTTACTCTCTGTAGGCATTGTTGGTCTAGCCTTGTGCGGACCCGTGTTTTGGTAATTTTTCGGTTGGCGTTCTTTCGGAGTCCTTTCGATTCCGTAGTCCCCTCTAGGATGCCAATCTGTGGTGGCACTAGCATGTGTAAGTTTTCTGACCTCGTGGTGTGTGTCCAGAGATCGGAGTGGTTTTGGTCGTTGGCTCTCGACCTTGTGGAGGTCTGAGGTGGCCATGTTTATGGTGAGATGTGGTACTCACCTAGTTGCTGTGTGGCCTTGGTAAGTGTGCCAAGGGTGTTTCCCACTTTGTGTCTTAAGGGTTGGGGCCGATGTGGCCTGTAGTGCCCTTTTGACCTGTAGTTTTTGCGTGTGTGGCTTTTGGCAGATCCCTTGTGGAGAGTCTTCCTATTAGCCTGTGTGTTAAGTTCTCTTCGCCTCTGGGACACGTGTGCTAGCCGATGCCGTGTGGTCGTACCGTTGCCGTTGTGAAGTAGCTGCTTTGCCTTGTCTCAGGTAGCCCTGTAGGTGGTACGCCAGGCTAAGGTTGTGGCATGTGTCTAAGTTTTCCTTTCTCTTCGGAGGAAGTGTGATCGGGGCTGCTACCCTGCGTCGGTATGAGTGCCTCTGAGGTCGATGTGTTGTTCTCGACCGCCGTGGTTGTTTCGGTCCCCGTGTGGTTGTGTCTTTTCTAGTGGTTAGCACATTGGTACCCGCACTAAGTTTTCGTGTGCGCGTGTGGTTAGTGTGTTGCCAACTCCATGTCGGTTTCCATTTATGTGTGCCGTGGATGAGTCTAGAAGCCACTGGCGGAGTCTACTGTCGGTTCGTGTGGTGACAGTGAGGCCTTAGGCTTGCTAGTGCCCGACCACATGTTTTGTTCGTTGTGAGGTGACAAGTATTGGTCATCCTTTACACGATCTCCGCGGTTCTTCGCGTAAGTGCCGTGTGGTGCTGTGGAGCGAGTGGTTTTAGGGTTTTGTGGCTCCACGTGCTTGGGTGGCCCTGTCGGACCACGATGACGGTCTGGGTAAGACCTAGTGGTGACAGTGGATACTGTTTAGTGTGTTGAGATTTTTCTGCGTGTGTTGCTGTCCGTGTCGGACCGCGAGGAAGGTCTCGGTGAGACACTAGTGGCGACAATGGACGTTGTTCCGTGTGTTGCGGACTGTCAGCGAGTGCGATGTTGCGTTGGTTTCATCACCCGCGTGACTTTTTGGTTCATCTGATGATCAATGCTAGCTGTGGCTAGTAGCATGAGGCTGCATCCCTGAGCGTTGCATTTTACTCTCAGATGGATGGTTTCTGTGTTTTTACCGTCCTCTGTGCCCTCTGTCGAGTTCTGTTGACGACAGTGTGGGTTGCCGATTTGTGTATCCGATAGCAAGGTTTGTTGATGATTACGGTTGTATTTTTCACTGTTAGCGTGTTTTTGCCCTCGGTTGGCCAGTGCAGCGTGAGCAGAACTTCAGAGAGTTGAGGTGACTGTTTACCGGGTGTCAGTCCAAGCATTGCGAGTAATTCGAAGAGTTTCGAGTTTTGTGCAGATTCTTCTGGTGTTGGCTTGGGAGCTGTGCTAATGCGGTATGTCAGATTGGTGCCTTGCGTGTCGCGTTAGTCATGCCCCATAGGGAGAGTTACCCGACTGACCACTTGAGTGTGTAGCTGCGTGTGTTGGCAGCTTATGGTGTCTGCAACTAGTGTGTGTCCAGTAACAAGGACCTGTGTGGACGACCGTGTAGTTCTCCTCTGGTATGTGTGGAGGTGGACAAACGTGTTGTCGCTGGACTATGGTTAGTCCAGTGGGCTGTGGAAATGGTTTGGCTCCTTAGTCGGAGGTTTTGTTCCCTAGTGTTGGTTTTGACCATGGTGCGTTCCATGTGTCTTTGTCGTTGATGTACTCTTCTTGCGGCGTTGTGTATTTCCCTTGCTGCTGTGTGTTAGTGATGACACTAGTTGGCAGTACCAGAGTGTTGTTGTTCCTTGCGGGTTGCCGAGTTCTGAGGTTGAAGAACAAGGTGATCTCACTGTTTTGTGTTGTTGGCAGCGATGCTGAAGTGGGTGTGTTGACCGGTGAGCCGGATGCGCGTGTAATCTTGTACCTCTTTGTTGCTGTCTCTTCCTCTTGTGTGGCTTTAATTTCGGGAGCGAAATTCTTTTAAGGGGGGACGACTTGTAACATCTCGGGTCTTCTCGAATCCTTAGTGGGTCTAGTTGAGGTTTGGGTCTGGTTGACGGCATAGGTGTTGTCGTCAATCAGGGGTTGGCGTCCAGGGTACGTCGTTGACCTAGGGGTTGGCGTCCAGCATTGTGGACGTTTGTTGTTGGTTAAGGATTGTTCCTACGATGAACTTGACGGCAAACGGTCTTGACGTCGACTCTTTGGCGGTTCGAGTAGACGGCAAGGGATGTTGACGTCTACTTGTCGCGCCTGTTGAAATAGGGCAGACCCGTGAGCAGCCATTTCCTCTCCTTTTCTTTCTCTTTTTCTCCTTTTCGATCTTTGTCCGTTTTCACTTGTTCAAGTGGTTGACGGGAGCTCGTGGAAAGACCTTGGTGCGCGAGGCAGAGTTAGATCGGGCGGAAAACACCGGATCGGGTGGCGATTCTCGCGAGAAAGCTTCTAAGGGTTCGGCTCGAATTGAGGTTTGGCAGGACTTCTTATACGCTTCGGAGGTAGGGACTCGACCCCTTAGTGTCCTTGTAGTGTTAATTTCATGCTTGTTGCATGTGATTTGCGTGGAATCGTGCTTTGAGGAGGTTTTCCTTTTTGCCGGGATTTTGAGTGGTTTGGCCGATCCGTGCGTTGGATCGTGGTTTCCGGTGTTGCAGTAGTGTACTGTGATGTTGAGGAGAGTTTCTCCTTCATCATTTTGTTGGTCTGAGGGGTGGATTGCTCTCTTTGGGATCCGTATGCATGTTTTCAGCTGCTGGATGTTGGAGAGCTAAACGTCAAGGATTGTTGACGTTGAACTCTTCAGGGAAGAAGTTAACGGCCGGAGCCCTTGCCGTTAATCTCTTCAGTGGAGGATCTAGACGGCGTGTTCTTGTCGTCTACTTCACACTTGATGTCAAGCTATGCTACCGTTTACATCCTGGTTAGCGGCAATCGATGTTGCCATCTAGCTGCAGGTGAGTTCCCAGCAAGGTGTGCTTTCCCTTCTACCGTGGTTTGAGGTGTTCACATGCGGTATCCGCCTGTTAGCAGAATCCGCCAAGTGTAGAGAGTGTCTCTATCTGTGCTCATGTTGTGTTTGACTGTGTCGAGACATGACACGGGGCTGTCCGTCAGTTGTACGGAGTTTCAGGCGTTGAGTGTGTTCTGTCTGTTGTACGTGCGTTGCGTTACCGCATGCCCATTTCTGTTGTGTTTCCTAGGTGTGGGTGCGACTCCGTCTAGATGACTAGCGTGTGGTTGTCCTCCGCTAGTGAGCCAGGACGCCGAGTGCGACTCTGTCCTGTGCATACTCCTTGTGGTGGTTTTGAGCCGGTCCCGTGGAGCCCCTTCTCTACCGCTAGGTCGGGCGTAGGGGAAAAACCGGTCGTGGACCATATGTGAGAGAGAGCGTCTATAGTGTGCACACGTAGCTAGGGTTGCGAGACTCTGTGGTTTCAGGACGCTGAACAGCAGACCCTGGTTGAGTCCTACTTTCTAGGTGCTGTGTGAGCTCTTGCGTGCGAGCTTGTGTGTGTGTTGTGCTTGTAATGTTGTCGAGCCGGCGAGGTTCCAGTTTCTCTCAGTGTGCTCCTGAGGGAGTTGCACACTACGTTACCAGTTCCTGTGTGTGTTGACAGAGTGTGTGTGTTTACTTACAGTCGCTTTCTGTTTAGCACTGTTTAGTAGCTCTGTTACCGGTGGGGGTTAGTTGCCCTACTGGATCTCTTTTTGTGAGACTCACTCCCTTCCCCTCAGGTGGTTCGTGGTCGGCTTTCGAAGTTCGAGGAGCTGTGTCTCTCTGTGGTTGGTCTCGTCTTTCTGTTGTGAGTAGTACTTTACTCATGTTCTTACTGTACTCTTACTTTAATGTTGTCTCTGAGCTATGCCAGTTTGAGATGCTTTTAAATTGTGATGTGTACATTTGTTTATATGTTCTCCTCAGGCACTTCTTTTCTTACCCTTTCGAGTTTCGACTCATGGGTTAGCGGGTCAGGATTCGGGTTACCGGTTGGTAACTGGTAATGCGGATCTTGGGTCGTTACAACCTCCTTGCATCTATCGACAACTATTGATAGCTTTTAGAAACAAGCTTCTAGAAAAATCAAAGTGAGCAGTTGTTGTCGACAACCAGGATGTGTTTGTTGACAACTCAGCTAAAACTTCATGGATTCAGTTCTGGATAGAAGACTTGCAGTAGTAGCTATCGACAACCACCTTGCGTCTGTCGAAAACCGCCGGTCGAACACAAACACATGAGACGTATGTGCTATTTATTAGGGCATCCTTTTCTCGTACACACGAATCCCAATGTACGTATGAGACAAGGACACACCTATATAAAGACTCCTTTGCCTCATTTTCAGACTAAGGAGCCTCCACACTCTTCCTAAGGCACATAAGCAATTAGAGGAAGGCTCCCCAGTGCCTTGCAAAAGCTCCAAGGACCAACAACCAAGAGATTCATGTCAGGAGATCAAATTGGAGCAAATTCATCATCAGAGTTCAAGCATCCACATTAGTTCATCTGCAATTTAAAGTCAGAAGAAGATCTGGATGAAGAACCTGGAGAATTCAATTCTCTCATTTGTTCCTTCTATACCCTGATTTCTTCCTTTGCACTTCAGTTTGTCAATTCAAGTGTGTGATGTTCAATTGAGCAATCCTTGTGCTAAATTCACATGTGTGTGACTTGATGTGAGACCTTGTTCATCTCAAACCGTGTGTGTGTGATTGTATGTGTTGAACTTGCTCATAAGCAGTTTGGCGTGTGTGTGTGGCCGGTGAATGTAGGATACACAGGTTGTGTAATCCGAACCACCTTAAAGCATCATGTCTCGGCGTTTGCTTTGCACCACCGTTAGATGCTTGATAGGCACGATTGATTGTTTTCACCTCTTTGACATTGCTAATCTTGAGGTCATACCCTGCACACACATTTAGACCTAAATTCGACCTGTGGTCTCCCCATATTTTCATATCTCTTTTAATCTTAAATTTAGGTGATACTCAGCTTTAAATTGGTGGTAATCTATTCAACCCCCCTTCTAGATTCCCTTTAGAACTAACTCTGCAAACTCTTCAATTGGTATCAGAGAGGGTTTCTCTGATTTTATGTTTTTAACTACTTGATCTAACGATCAGGAGAGATTCCACATGATGAATACTATCAGGGGATTTTTAGTTGAAGGACACTCAGTTTCTAGGCCTTCTTTCTTTGACGGGACTGACTATACATACTACAAAAATCGTATGTAGGTATTTCTTAGAGCCCAAGTCTATGAGGTGTGGAAGATAGTAAGCAAAGGTTCCTATGAGCTACCTGCTAATGAAGACACTTGGACAAAGGAGAAAATTCGAAGTGCAACTCTGAATTGGAGTGCCATGAAATATGATACAGTGTGTTGTGCATCCAAAGGAATATTCAAGAGTGTCCACAAGTTCATCTACTAAGGAGATGTGGGACATACTAGAACTTATATATGAAGGTACGTCTGAGGTAAGAGAAACTAAAGCTACCATGCTTGTTTCAGAGTATGAAATGTTTAAGATGAAAAATGAAGAAACAATCTCATATATGTTTGCTAGATTCATGATAATCATTAATGGTTTGAAAAGTTTTAAGAAAGAATACAGTGAAAGTGACTTAGTGAGGAAGATACTTCGCTGTCTTCCATCTGCTTGGCACACTGAGGTCACTGTCATTGTGGACTCTAAAGATTTGTCAACAATGCAATTAGATGAGTTGATAGGTTCTTTAATGACCCATGAAATCAATTTGAAAAGAAAAGAATCTGAGGTCACTCAGAAAAACTCAATTGCATTGAAAGCTTCAGATAAAGCCTCATTTAGTTCTAAGAATGACATTGAAAAAGAAGAGTGTGAAATGTCTAGTGAAAGTGATAATGATGAGATGACTATGCTGACGAGACAATTTTGAAAATTTCTCAAATTCAGAAAGAAGGGATAAGGTAACTTCAAAACTCCTTCTTAAAGAGATTTTTCAAACAAGGTTGATTCAAACAAAATGAACGACATAATTGTTTAGTATGAATGTAAAAGACAGGGGCATATGAGAGGTGAATGCCCAGAACTCAAGAAGAAGCTGATCAAGAAGAAGTTTGCATACAAGGAGCCTCGAGCCATGATGGCTACATGGAGTGATGAAGATGGAGATGATGATGATCAAGAGGAATCTGAAGATGAAGAAATCACATGTCTTATGGCAAGAAGTGATGACACTAGTGAGGTAAATTTCTCTTTTGAAAGCTATACTATTCAAGAGTGGGAAGAGGCTTACACTGTGTTGTTTGAAAAATTTTGTGAATATCAATATGAAATCATGGCCTTAAAGAAGAAAATCAATAATCATCTACATAACTCAAATGTAGATGAACAAATTGAATTTCTGAATAGAGAAGTGAATCGATTAAAAAATGAAAAAGAAAACTTCCATGTTGAACTTTGGTGATCAGGTTATCCCCATGTAATTTAAATAAATTACACATCTATTTTTTTGATTAACAAAACTATGGTAAAGGTTACTAACATATTTTATATGAAGTCTAAGCACAGGAAATAAACCAAGGGAAAACAAGCCAATCAAGTAAGTATTCATCACACTACAATAATGTGAGTTCAAAGCATCAATATTTGTCTAAGTACACATCGATTTCTACTATAGGTCAAAACGATTTCTATAGAGTTATAATGATTTCCTTAGTTCTATAACAATTTCATACTTACAAGGATTCACTATGTGTTATATTTGTTAAGTGATTGAAACGATTTGCTTTCCAAACGATTCGTTAAATGATCACAACGATTTGCTCTCACAATGATTCGTTATGTGATCGCAACGATTCGATCTTAGAACGATTCGTTAAGTGATTGCAACGATTTGCTCTCACCACGATTTGTTAAGTGAGCGAAACAATTTACTTTCATAACGATTCATTAAGTGATCATAACAATTTGTTATCTTATCGATTTCTTAAGTGAGAACAACGATTTGGTTGCACATCGATTTCTTAAGTAAGAACAACGATTTGGTCTCACAACGATATGTTAAGTGAGCGAAACGATTTTCTTTCATAACGATTCGTTAAGTGATCATAAAGATTTGTTCTCATATCGATTTCTTAACTAAGAACTATTGGGTTGAGTGTGGTTTTTATATCCCTCTCTCCCTAGTTTTGATGATGACACTTTGTGACTTTGTGCTTGTTGGGTTAAACATGGTACAGCCCAAACAACATGTCTTCAACATTTTACATTTCATACTTTGATGGTAATGCCTAGTGCTAATGGCTTATGTGTTAAATTCTCAGGGCTATACAGGTCATGGTCATGTTGTGTCAACACACTCATGTTGTGTCATGGTGGTGTCGACACTAGTCCCAGCTTCCAGGAGATCATTTTGCCTGCCTGGGACAGGGTGTCGACACACTTAGTGGTGGTGTCGACACACTCCGGTTGAACTCTCAACATTTGTTTTCTCTGGACACGTAGCTACTTGGGGTTCAAGGGAAGTTGCCTTGGATCGTGTGCCCATGCACCCCAAGGGTACAATTGGACTTATGGGGCTATATATACCCCAATTGTTGGCCCCCAAGAAATAGGTGACCTCAAGAAGATTCCAGCAAAAGCCGTTGGCGACGAAAGGAGGAATCTCCCACTCCTGCTCTTCTCGTTGCTGTGGTGATCCATCTACTTCCTTGGAAAGCACGAGGGAGTGAAGGAGAGCCCTGAAGAAGGAGTTGGAGCACTTCTTAAGGGTGCAGATCTAGCAGAAGCAAGCAATTAAAGATAATTTTTGGTGATTCAGAGGCCATTGGAGCAGAGCATCGCCAAGTGATCAAGGGCATCACCTAGTTTCTTCAATTCAACCTTCTGCAAGGAATCTTCATCAATGAACACAAATATTGTATCTATTTCTCACAATTCTGAAGTTGTTATTCTGATTCATCCATGAGATTTGTGCAGGAAGTGTTGCACAAGTTTCTGTGAATGAATTTGCCTTGGATCAGATCATTGCTAGAGGATATGATTTATGTTGGTCTAGATCTAGCTTGTGTTTTGTGAGCCATTGAGCTCGGTTTTGGTGAGTTGAACACTCAGTGTGTGTTTGAGCAAGTGTGCTCAGTTTCTAGAGTGGTTGTGCTATGGAATTTGTGTGTGAGTTGTCTAACTCAAGTGTGTGGGAGTTGTTGTGCTCCAGTGTGAGTTGTACTCAAATTTTGAGTAGTGTGTCCTCACTGTGTGAGGGGTGGACGTAGGGTTCACAAGTGTGATTTCCGAACCACCTAAAAATCCTATGTTCAATGGTTTGAATTGTTGATCTGCACTAGATGATTGCATAGGATTGCGGTTTCACACTAATTGCCTAATTATCTCACACCTCCTCTTACACACTCACACTTTAGATCTGAAAATTGTTTTTATGATTAGATCTCTGAGTCAAAGTAGTTTTAATTTACTTAAGCTTCCACAAGAATTGACACAGATCTATTCAACCCCCCTTCTAGATCTGTTTCACCTAATCACTCGATCCTACAATTGGTATCAATGCTGGTTCACAATTGTTTTGATCTGATTTGAGTGTTTTTGTCTGATCTTTGTGTGACACTTCTTTGAATTGGTTGATTGTTTGGTTACTGCTTTGCTTCCTACTTAATGGATTCTCGAGGTTTTGTTGCTGAAGGTCATTCCATTAATAGGCCACCATTTTTCAATGGGTCTGATTACTCTTATTGGAACAATCACATGCAAGTTTTTCTTAGCGCTCAAAACTATGAAATCTGGAAGGTAGGTGAAGTGGGTCCTTATGAAAATCAAGGAGATGAAGAGAGTTGGACTAGAGAACAAATTAGGAGGGCCACTCTTAACTATAGTGCCATGAATATGCTTCAGTGTGCAGTCCACCCTAAAGAATATTCAAGAATATCCATGTGTAAATCTGCTAAAGAGATGTGGGATAAACTTGAATTAATGTATGAGGGAACATCTCAAGTTAGGGAAACCAAAGCAAACATACTTATTTCTGAATATGAATTGTTTATGATGAAATCTGATGAATCAATTTCTGAAATGTTTGCTAGGTATATGATAGTTGTCAATGGACTGAAGGCACTAGGTAAAGAGTACACTAATGCAGATTTGGTAAGAAAGATTTGGCACTCTCTATCATCTATCTAGCATACTAAGGCCACTGTGTTTGAAGATTCTAAGGATTTATTCAAAATCTCATTGGATGAACTCATAGGATCTTTAATGACATATGAAATAAATTTAAAAAGAAATGAAGAACATATGCTTAAAGCCAAACCAGTAGCACTTAAAGCCTCATCAAGTAACAAAGAGAAAAGTCAAGAGAAATCAAGTTCTGAAGAGTCTGAGTCCAATGAGGATGAACTTGCCCTCATGACTAGGCAATTCAGAAAATTTTTAAAATCAGGAAAAGGGAAATTTATTGGAAAGAAGAAATTCTCTTCTGGCAAAAGGAATTTTTTTCTGCTTCAAATGTCAATTCCATTAGAAATCAAAGAACTGATGAGATTATTATTTGCTACAGGTCGAAGAAGGCAGGACATATGAAAGGGGAATGTCCTGAAAATAAAAAGGACAAGTACAAAAAGAACAACAAATTGAAGAAGCCTAAAGCTATGGTAGCAACTTGGTCAGATGATGACCAAAGTGAGGATGAAGAAGAAAAGTCCTCAAGTTTAGGGAATGAGGAGCTATGTTTTATGGCCAATAGCAGCGATGGAAAGGTAAGTACTTCCTTTGAACAATACACTATTGAAGATTGGCAAGATGCATATGCTGAGTTGGTTGAAAAGTTTTCTGAAATAAGAAATGAAGACAAACATTTGAAAAAGAAATTTGAAAATGCCATGCATGATACTTCATTGAATAGAAGAATTTCTGAACTGAAAATGAAGTATATGAACTCAATGAAGAAAAGGAAGAACTTTTGAACGAAATTGATGAACTAAAATTGCATCTCAAAAGGCTAATAATGACTTTGAGAAACTTTCTAAAAAATGGAATTGCAACAAAGGGAAAAAGCATCAAGATATTGATGAAATCCAGAAACTTAAGAATTTGTTGGAAGAAAAGGTACAAGTAATTGAAAGCTTCACAAAAGGAAAAGAAAATCTTGATGCATTGTTAGGAGCAAGAATGAGATCAGAGAAACATGGACTAGGATTCACCACACAAGAATCCTTAATGAATAAATCTGGTGAAAAGAAAGAAAAATCTTCAAAAACTCCCCTGATAAATTTTGTGAAAAGTGCTAGTCTAGAAAACAACAATAAACAATTGTCAAATAATACATCTGAAAATTTCAAGAATCAGAACAAAAAGAATGTCTCTAACCAAAAGAAACAAAATAGGTCGACACCAGTCCAACATAGGTCGACCTGTCCAACTCTGAAAATCAACAATCAGTTAGACAAAAAATCAAACAAAAATTTGAAAAATAATCAAAACACAAAAGGAAACTTTCATGATAATTCTTGGAGATCTAAGACAACACATCAATCTGATTGGATCAACTCTTGGAATCAATGGTATCATAATCCTTATTGGTACCATTCACAATTCTTTTATCCAAACTTCCCAAGATACCAACAGAATCCTTGGTTTGAACTTCCATACATGAATGATCATGCCCAATTGCATAACCTCCATGCTTATGAAAGAAAGAACATTGGTGTTTTCATTCCAAAAAGAAATGCTAAGTTAGCAAAAAGAGAAATCACTTTTAAAACAAATCAAATGCCAAAAACAACTCAAATATGGATTAGAAAAGATCTATTGTCTCTGCTCAAACACACTGATGGTCCCAACAATGCTTGTGTACCAAAATCTTCTCTTCTTTGATTTGATTGTTGCAGGAAGGTCGTGCACCCAACTCCAATGTATGGTTTCTTGATAGTGGGTGTTCACGACACATGACAGGAGACAGAACAAAGTTCTCATTTCTGATTGAAAAGGAGGGAGGATCTGTCACATTTGGAGGTAAAAATAAAGGGAAAATCATTGGATCTGGAAACGTTGGTAAATCCTCCTCAAACTCAATTGAAAATGTTTTGTTAGTTGATGGTTTGAATTATAATCTTTTGAGCATTAGTCAATTGATTGACAAAGGTCACAAGGTTGTTTTTGAATCTGATTTTTGCAAAATAATTGATTCTTCAACTGAAAAAATAAAATTCTTTGGCAAAAGAGAAAACAATGTCTACATGATCAATCTTGATAAAAACTTTGCTGAAAACATTTGTTTAGTTGCAAATAAAGATGAAGTTGTATGGACATGGCATAAAAGACTTGGTCATGCAAGTTTCAAAATAATAAATAAACTTTTAATGCTAACACTTGTTAAAGGACTTCCTGAATCTTTTCCAAACATTGAGAATCAACTTTGTGGGATATGTGCTCAAGGAAAACAAACCAAAAAATCTTTTAAAACCTTCAATGATGTACTCACATCTAAGCCACTAGAATTACTTCATATGGACCTTTTTGGGCCAACAAGGATTCTTAGTCTTAGTGGCAAAAGATATGGTTTTGTCATCATTGATGATTTTAATAGATATACATGGGTTATTTTTCTATCCCACAAGAGTGATGCTTGTCTAGAATTCAGGAACTTCTGCACCTCTGCCTTAAAAAGTTTCTCACATAAAATCAAATCCATTTTAACTGATCATGGAGGTGAATTTGAGAACAAAACTTTTTCTGATTTATGTGCTGAACTAAACATTTTCCACAAATTTTCTTCTTCAAAAACTCCAGAACAAAATGGAGTTGTGGAAAGGAATAATAGAACACTTGTGGAAATGGCTAGATCTATGCTCTTGGAAAGCAAACTGCCCAAATCCTTCTTGGCTGAAGTTGTAAACACAACAAATCACATTCTAAATAGAGCATTGGTCAGACCAAAAATCAGAAAAACCCCCTATGAACTGTTGAAAAACAAAAAGCCAACTTTATCATACTTTAAAGTTTTTGGTTGCAAATACTTTTTACATAATAATAATAAGGAAAATCTTGATAAATTTGATGTCAAAAGTCATGAAGCCATCTTCCTTAGTTATTCAGAAATCTCTAGAGCTTTTAGAGTGTACATTCTCAAAAATAAAACTGTGGAAGAATCTCCACATGTAGTCTTTGATGAAAACACTTTTTCAACTGATAATTCTACATCTTGCAGGGTTCCTCAAAATAATGAAGAGGATGATTTCATTGTTCAGTCTTCACCAACTATTGAGGAAAATAAAGACTCACTTGAAAGTCAGGACAACCATTCACCTACCACAAGTGGATCAGGTAATATTGTTCCAGACTTGAATGCATCTCAAGAGGTAATTCCTGAAAACAGATTTTTGAGAGATCATCCAATTGAGAATGTAGTTGGCAATGTGCTTGATAGAGTTAGAACTAGATCATCTTTTTTGAATGCAATAAATGAAGACCCACTAGCACTAATTTCCCAAATTGAACCTAAGTCAATTGAGGAAGCTCTAATGAGTGAAAACTGGATTAATGCAATGCATGATGAACTTCATCAATTTGACAGAAATCAAGTGTGGGAATTAGTACCTAGACCTAGTGACTAATCTGTTATTGGCACTAGATGGGTATTTAGAAATAAATTGAATGAAAATGGACAAGTTGTTAGGAATAAAGCTAGACTAGTTGCCAAGGGGTACAATCAAGAGTTTGGCATTGATTTTGAAGACTCATATGCCCCTGTAGCTAGACTAGAAGCTGTGAGAATAATTCTTGCCTTTGCATCTTCATTGAAATTCAAAGTTTATCAAATGGATGTAAAGAGTGCCTTTTTAAATGGTTACATCAAAGAAAATGTTTTTGTAGAACAACCTCCAGGTTTTGAAAATGAAAAATTTCCTGATCATGTTTTCAAACTTCATAAGGCTCTTTATGGTCTCAAGCAAGCTCCAAGAGCTTGGTATGACCGTTTGAGTTCATTTTTATTAGATAAGGGATACACTCGTGGTAATGTTGATTAAAACTTGTTTACAAAAACAGTAAGTAAACAAATAATTGTTATCCAAATTTATGTTGATGACATAATTTTTGGATCCACAAATAAAGATTTGTGCACTGAATTTGCTAACCAAATGAAAACTGAATTTGAAATGAGCTTAATGGGTAATTTACAATTCTTTTTGGGACTGCAGGTTAACAAAACCAGTGAAGGGATCTTTATAAGTAAAACAAAATATGTCAAAGAACTCCTGAAAAGGTTTGACTTTCAAAACCTCAAGCACTCAAGCACACCAATTGCAGTAAATGTAAAACTAGAAGAAGACTCACTTGGTAAGTCAGTAGACCCAAAGACCTACAGGAGTATGATTCGATCTCTACTTTATCTCACTACTTCTAGACCTGATATTCAATTTAGTGTGTGTTTGTGTGTAAGGTTTCAAGCTAATCCTAAAGAAAGTCACATGTAAGCTGTCAAAAGAATTTTTAAATATCTTGTTGGAACATGTGAACTTTGCATTTGGTATCCTGCTGCGATTTGATTACTTTTTGTGATGCTGATTATGCAGATTGTAATCTTGATAGAAAAAGTACTAGTGGCTTGTGCTTATACTAGGTGGATGCTTGATTTCTTGGGCTTCCAAAAAGCAACACTCAGTTGCTCTATCCACTGCAGAGACTGAGTATGTTGCAGCTGGCTGTTGTGGCACCCAAATTCTTTGGGTGAAACACCAGCTCTCCGACTATAATCATAAGTTAGGATGCATTCCCATTTTATGTGACAACACTAGTGCTATTAATTTGTCTAAAAACCCAATTCAGCATTCACGCACAAAACACATTGATATTAGGCATCATTTCTTGAGGGATGAGGTTGCTAAGAAATCTCTTGAACTTCATTTCATTGAAACTGAAAATCAAATTGCTGATATTTTCACTAACTCTCTTCCAAAAAACCGATTCCCATCTTTAAGAAGAGAGCTTGAATTATGCAAATGTCCACATTCTTCTTGACCTCTCCATTATTGGGTTGAGTGTTGTTTGTCTTTGTTAGGGCACTTTCTGAGGGGGAGTAATTGCTTCATGTTTTAAATATTTCTTGCATTCTTCTATCTATTTTTGCATTTACAACACTCTTCACTCTTGCAAATAAGTTTCTCACTCTCACATTGCATTGGCATTCTTGGTATATCAAATAGTGATTTGAAGAAAGACAAGTCAGGCTTGTCTGGACACTTTCACTATACGTGAGTATATGTCTCCGCCAAGTATCAAGAGTCTTCTATACAATTGTTGAGGGTGAGTCCTTATTCTTCAATAAAAACATTCCTGTTTTTCATTCAAATCCTTTGATTCTCTTTATCTTAATGAAAAACTTCTAGAATCAACAACTCAGGGGGAGCTAAAGAATTCATAATTCTTTCCTTACATAAACTCAGAATTAATTCATTGTGTTGATACAATTCCTATTCATGAGATGTTCATTAATCTTATCAAAAGAAACCAAAATGGCTTTTTGACTGATCTATTACATTTTTACAATCAATCTTCAATTATATTCTTAATTCCTAAAGTAATCTAATTTCTTTAAAGACATGAAGATCTCTTGTGCATTGAATTTAGACATCTCTTTTACAACTGATGAGGGAGAAGGTTGAATTTTTTTGTTTTATTCACTTTCCATCTTTCCTTCAACAGAGCAATGGCACTAATGCTGAGAAACTACAAATCTTCACAAAGAATGAAGTGCCATGTATGTCATGAGGTGTTCTTGCTATCTCTGTTCAAAGGGGTCAAACAGAAAAATAATAATAAAATTCTCTTACAATATTGATGATAACTGAGTAACTGGAAATATTGACGTCTTATAAACGTATATTTTCATGTCCATAGGTTATCATTTGCCCCTTTGAAACTGGATAATGAGCAAATCTTTAGTAACCATGGACTATGATGTGTAAAAAGCATTAGTTCTTGTGTGAACATGATTTACTACATTTGATAGATTGATTTAAATAAAACAAAATGTGTCCAAGGAGATTCAATTAAACTAAACAACCTTGCCCCAAATCAGATTGCTTAAGACTGTTTAGTTTCATCACAATTGACTTCATTCTAAAAGAAATTTTCATTACCTTGGATTAAAAGAATATGAAAGATTGCCATTGACTGTATTGAATGTCCTATATCATTCAAACTGTCATTTTAGTGTTTCATTATAATCAATGAACATATCTTGTAAGGTGTTGTTTAACCCTTAAATTAATAATGGGTTTTTGTTAAGAAATGACAAATGAATTCTTTAACATATTAAAAATCCTTGACAAGTTGATTCCATACTTCTTTCATCATCATAAAGACTCCATCTCAGTTTTTTGTCCAAGTCAGGTCGACACAGTCCTTTTCATGTGTCGACACCATCACTGGTCAGGTCGACACAGTCCCTTCCTGTGTCGACACCACTGCTACTCCAGGCGGATCTTCATCAGACACTGTTTAAGGTAAGGTGCACCGGCGGCTCATCTTACCCTTCATCTCTTGCGTGGAGCCTTTTTCGATGCCCTTCTTTGCAAGTTGACCCACCGCCTCTTTTCATCTCAAAGGAAACAGGAGATTTCCATGTTGTACCCGCCATCTTTTCCTCTTCCCCATCATCTTCCTCTCTTCTCTGCTTGCTACGATGCCTCCCAAGCAGACACCAAGAAGGGGCACGAGGTCTAGGGCTACTGCTCGTGGGGTTGTGATTGAAGAGCCCCCAACTGAATGTAGGAGCAAGTGCCGCCATGATCCGACACAACAACAAGATGTGTCTTCACCCTCTGCAACTCCCTCTAAGCGAAGTAGGTTGTCATCCTCTGGTCATGGCAAATCCCCCAAAGTGCCTCGTCATCCCCGGAGGAAGCTTCTCTCCAGTACTTCAGACACTTCAGAGGAATCCTCCTCCACCTCATCTGTGTCTTCCAATCCTTCTGAGGCTACACCTTCCATGATAGTCTCTGAAGGAAAACCCATTCTTATGCCCTGGGCAGTTGATTTGCAAGATGAGGATTTTTCCAGTGCATTTCCTGATGGCATCAACTTTTTCAAGTTTCATGGCTGGCTGCACTTTATTTCTGAATTTCACACTTTTTACTCTAGGATGGTGCAAGAATTTTACATGAATTTGTCTGATGTACCAGAGGGTTTTCAATCTGAAGTTAAAGGGGTTTCTATTCTCTTAACAAATGAGTTGGCTTCTACACTTTTCAAGATTCCTGATGAAGGGGAAGATTACCATGAATTTGAATTTGATTTGCATGAAACATACACCCTATTAACTGGTCTTCCTCGTGATCAAACAAACTCCAGGAAAACCTATGACAATAAGTTCAATACAAACACTTTTCCATATGTCCTTCAGTTAATTCATCACATTCTCACTACAATTATCACACCACAAGGTGGTGGAAGGAACAGGCTCACAGATATTCAGAGGTTTGTCATGTATTGCATGAAGAAGGATATCAAAGTCAATCTGCATCCTATCTTGACACAAATTTTGTCTAAAACAACCAGAAAGGACCTTCATAGGTCACTGCCATATGCTGCTCATCTCACTGCCTTGTTCAAACATTGTGGTGTTTCTTTTGCAAATGAAAAAGTTCAATCCATTCCATAAAACAATATTTACTATTTGAAGCATTTGCAAAAATTTATGGGCTTTCGGATTGAGGGTGCTCAAGTTTGTCGAGAGCCAATTGTTGAGCAACCTGCTGCACCTAAAGAAGAGGCACATCCTTCTACTGTTCAGTCACCACAGCTTGATTCAGATGTTCAGCCCCCATCTGAAGTTGAGGTCCAAGTTCCACAGGATACACACAATTCACCTACACTTCATGGTCCCTCACCTTTACCTCATGATTTAGATCCTCCATCCTTCTTTCACCAATTTCCTGGTTCAGCATCCACTTCTACTGGTGGACCTTCTGTTCCTCCAGAGTTGTATAATTTTCTTGAAGAGAAATTTGCCACTTTCAATTCTTCTATCCAGCAACTGGCCGACAGATTTGAGCTTCGAATTCAAAGGTTGGAAAGTACAGTTAATGGTCAGTTCATTAGACATAAAGAACTGGCAGAACATGCAACTCATAGATTCAACAGACTTATTGGCACCTTGGGAGATGCTTGTGTCCAACTGAAAGAACATCAAGACCAGCTTGAAGCAGTTCTCCAAGGAATTTTAGCTAACACTCAGCGAGATCTTTTCAGCAGTTAAGAGATTGTCTCACTTGTGTCTAAGACTCGACTGTCGTTTGCTCAGTTAGTTGATGATATGGATAGAATGAAGGCATCCTTAGCTCACATTGATGAGGAGATGACAAAACTCATGGGTGAGCTCCGGAATATCCAACCATCAAGCAATGTGTCATGCTCATCTTCAACCTCATCTCAAGTTCCAGCTAATCTCAATACACTTCAAGAGAACATTCATGATAATCATCAACGAATGGAAGAACTGTTGCATACTCGTTTGTCCACCATGCAAACTCAGTTGAGGACAAACTTATCTGCTTTGGACGCCAGAATGCAGTCTATAGAGTCTATTTTACTCCCTCTCCCTCCTCCACCTCCATCCACTTGATGGATTTTCCTATTTTGATGATGTCAAAGGGGGAGAAGGGTCGGTTCATGGGTTGATTCATGTTGTGAAAGGGATGCTTGTTAGCAAAACTTTTTGATGTGACTGTCATATTTTGTATGGTTCATTCTGAAAAGGGATGCTTGTTAGTAACATTTTGTTTTTTGGTTGTGACAACTGTCATATTGTATAGAAACTCTCTTTCAATGACAACTGATGAAGTAAAAGAAAATGTTGAATTTCATTGTCATACATTATGTGTGCTTGGGATTTTGTGAAAGAATGTCTTAAAATCACATTTTTAAGAAAATCAAAATTTCATGTTGATTCAATGTTGCCATCATCAAAAAGGGGGAGATTGTTGGGTTGAGTGTGGTTTTAATATCCCTTTCTCCATAGTTTTGATGATGACACTTTGTGATTTTGTGCTTGTTGGGTTAAACATGGTACATGCCTCATTTATATAATAATAATGCCCAAACAACATGTCTTAAACATTTTACATTTCATACTTTGATGATAAAGCCTTGTGCTAATGGCTTATGTTTTAAACTCTCAGGGCTATACAGTTTTTGTCATGGTGGTGTCGACACATCCCTTGGTGGTGTCGACACTGGATCACTGTCCCAGAAGATATCTTCTAAGACATGGTCAAGTTGTGTCGACACACTCAATGGTGGTGTCGACACTAGTCCCAGCTTCCAGGAGATCATTTTGCCTGCCTGGGACAGGGTGTCGACACCCTCAGTGGTGGTGTCGACACACTCCGGCTGAACTCTCAACATTTGTTTTCTCTGGACACGTGGCTACTTGGGGTTCAAGGGAAGTTGCCTTGGATCATGTGCCCACACACCCCAAGGGTTCAAATTGACTTATGGGGCTATATATACCCCAATTGTTGGCCCCCAAGAAGCAGGAGACCTCAAGAAGATTCCAGCAAAAGCCGTTGGCAGCAAAAGGAGGAATCTCCCGCTCCTGCTCTTCTCGTTGCTGTGGTGATCCATCTACTTCCTTGGAAAGCACGAGGGAGTGAAGGAGAGCTCTGAAGAAGGAGTTGGAGCACTTCTCAAAGGAGAAGATCCAGTGGAAGCAAGCAATTAAAGATAATTTCTGGTGATTCAGAGGCCATTGGAGCAGAGCATCGCCAAGTGGTTAAGGGCATCACCTAGTTACTTCAATTCAACCTTGTGCTAGGAATCTTCATCGAAGAACACAAATACTGTATCTATTTGTCACAATTCTGAAGTTGTTCTTATGATTCATCCATGAGATTTGTGCATGAAGTGTTGCACAAGTTTCTGTGAATGAGTTTGCCTTGGATCAGATCATTGCTAGAGGATCTGATTTATGTTGGTCTAGATCTCGCTTGTGTTTTGTGAGCCATTGAGCTCAGTTTTGGTGAGTTGAACACTCAGTGTGTGTTTGAGCAAGTGTGCTCACTTTCTGGAGCGGTTGTGCTCTAGAATTTATGTGTGAGTTGTCTAACTCAAGTGTGTGGGAGTCATTGTGCTCCAGTGTGAGTTGTACTCAAATTTTGAGTAGTGTGTCCTCACTGTGTGAGGGGTGGACGTAGGGATCACAGGTGTGATTTCCGAACCACCTAAAAATCCTATGTGCAATGGTTTGAATTGTTGATATGCGCTAGATGATTACATAGGATTGCGGTTTCACACTAATTGCCTAATTGTCTCACACCTCCTCTTATACACTCACACATCAGATCTGAAAATTGTTTTTGTGGTTAGATATCTGAGTCAAAGTAGTTTTAATTTACCTATGCTTCTGCAAGAATTAGCACAAAACTATTCAACCCCCGTTCTAGATCTGTTTCACCTAATCACTCGATCCTACAAGAACAATGATTTAGTCTCACATCGATTTCTTAAGTGATTATAACGATTTGTTCGACAACGATTTCTTAAGTGATCACAAACGACTTGCTCTCCCAACGATTCCTTAAGTGATCATAACGATTTGTTCCGCAACGATTTCATAAGTCATATATATAACGATTCGTGAATATAACGATTTGATTTTCGAGATATTTTTTGAATAGCGTTCAAAATTCAAAGTCTTTACGTATATCTTTTTGACAGCCATGCATTTATTTGATAGTACGTATCTCTGCATGCATGCAGATGACATTATCTATTCTCCTGCTTATTCTGTAAACATCTTTTTAGAAGAACAGAATGGAACTTCTACTTCTGTATAAAATCAATCTAACGTTGACTGACAATAAGAGACAACTCAGCTGTCTATTTTTTAAGCCTGAAATGTGTGCAGGTCTCTGATAGAATTCGTCATACAATGTTGGACAGAATAGAAGCCAAAGGATATTACATAAGATCCTCTATCTCTCTCTCTCTTTTCATGCATGAAAGGATAAAGGACTATTGAATGGAAGCTTCCTAGCGTCAAGCAGTCTAACGTTCACTTATGGTTAGAGACAACGGGCACTTCAACGTTCGAATTTCAAAAAGGGTCATATATATATATAGAAGAATGAAGCTCCAAAAAGAAGAACAACGGTTAGAGAAACAAGTGGTCAACGCTTACAACCTTCTGCAAGTTTTCCTAGAGCCAAGCAAAGAATCCCATATGTTCTAGCTCTTGCTCTCTGTACTAAGTGTAGATCTGTGAGAGAGGCATTAGTTATGAGAAGAGTTCTTTGTTGTAGATCTTTTCTTTCTCAGTTCTTAGCTTCAGATCAAGTTGTGTTCTATAAGCTTGATCTAGGGGCTTCTTCTCTGAACACTTTTTTTGTGTTGTGCCCTTCGTTGGAAGGAAGACCTGGTGGGATCCAGGGAGTGAGATTCCCTTTGTGTAGAAGGAAGACCTGGTGAGTTCTAGGGTGTTGTTCCCTTCGTGTAGAAGGAAGACCTGGTGGGTTCTAGTGTGTTGTTTCCTTCGTATGAAGGAAGACCAGCTGGGGTGCTAGGTGTTGTAGTGTCCTTAAGGGGGACTGTACCCTTGTTAGTGAAATCCTAAGATATTGCTCAGGGACTGGACGTAGGACTCCTAAGGAGAGGAGATCCGAACCAGGATAATTCTCTGTGTCGTGTGATTGCTCTTGTGTGTTTGATTTATTCCTTCACTAACACTAACAATCTGCGAAGTGTGTTTTTGTGACCATTGTGTGAATAGGTTTTAAGTATTAAATATTTTTTAATATTCCATTCACCCCCCCCCTCTGGGCTAGCTAGTTGGGCAACAAGTGGTATCAGAGCTAGTCTCTTCGACAAAGAAGAAGATCCAACGATCTGAAGAGTAAAGATCAAATGGCAGCCCAAGGTCACTCCGAAGGTCAGTCAGTCAATAGGCCACCGCTGTTCGATGGAGAAGATTACACCTATTGGAAAACAAGAATGGAATACTTCCTACAAGGATTCGATTTTCAAATATGGTCCATAATGGAAGAAGGAGATATAGTTGTTCTAAACAACAAAAACAACTGGACAGAAGATGATAAAAAGAAGATATCTCTCAACTGCAAAGCTAAGAGCATATTATGCTGTGCACTTAGAAAGAAAGAATTCAATAGAGTTTCAGCCTGCAAATCAGCGATGGAGATGTGGGAGAAGCTAAGAATCACATACGAAGGTACTGACAAAGTAAAAGAAACCAGAATAGATATTCTGGTAACACAGTACGAGAGATTTCAGATGCAGTCAGGAGAATCTATTACACCAATGTTCAGCAGATTTACCGACATCACCTACGGGTTAGCTGGATTAAGAAAAATTTATGAGATGGGAGACATGGTAAGGAAAATCCTCAGATCCCTACCATCCTCTTGGACTCCCAAGGTGACAGCAATAGAGGAAGCAAATGATTTAAAGAGAATGTCTTTAGAGAAACTCATTGGATCCCTTATGGCCCATGAGATTAACATGGAAAGGTTAGGAGAATCTTCTAGCAGAAAGAAGCACTCCAATGCTCTCAAGGCTGAAGAGGACGAATCAGAAGAATCGTCACATGAAAATGAAAGCTTAAGTAATAAAGAAGATGAAAAAGCAATGTTGTCTAGAAGACTGCAACGTATATTAGCCAAGAAGAAGAAGATGTATCAGTCTGGGAGGAGATATTTCAAGAAGAACAAGGATTTCAGGAAGCCAAAGGAAAAGATCTGAAGAAACCTGAATTCAAGCAGAACGTCTGAAGCTCAAGAAACCTGAATTCAAGAAGAAAGACAGTTCTAAGAAGTTTAGGAGATATAAGAAGAAGGCAATGGCAGCAACTTAGAGCAATAGCAGTGACTTTGACAGCGAGTCCACCTCTAGTAAAGAAGATGAAGAGAAGGCCAACTTAGCATTCATGGCCAACACAGAAAAAAAGGTAACCTCTGACTCTTCCTTTGATTCCAGTAATGATTTTGATTCAGATAATTTATAAGAAGCGTTTAACGAACTGTATGGTAAATATAGAGAAGTATCCAAACAACTAAAAGCCAGTAGGAAAAGTATCGCATGTCTAGAGAATACTAACTCAGACTTAAAATCAGAAAATGAACAAATAAAGAAACAAATCTCTGAACTCAAAAGAAGAAATGATTTATTATGCAAAGATCTGAAAGATAAAAACGAACAAATAATCAAACTAGAAAAACAGGAGACAGTAGATGGATTAAAAAGTAAAATTAAAATGCTAACAGAAGAAAATGAAAAATTATCAAGTATGTTAGAAAAATTTACTAATGGTAAAAATTCTTTAATATTAAAAGGTGCTAGACGGTCAGGTAAAAAGAAGCATGGAGTAGGTTACACACCCCCAGATAATGAAGACACAACAGTATATCCTAAAACATATCCAACTCCAAAATTCGTACCTAAACAAGATACATCATATAAATCAAACCGTAAATATGTTCCATATGAAAAGGTAAATAGAACAACATGTAGCAGTCACTGCAACAAGCTAGGACACACCAAGATATTATGTGTAACTAAATATAAAAGATGGATAATAAAAAGGAAAATTGATGACACTAACCAACCAGGACCCAAAAGAACTTGGGTACCTAAGGCTTGATGTTTTCATTTCAGGAAAACCCTTGGGCATCCAAGGGGTACTTGGATAGCGGATGCTCAAGGCATATGTCCGGAAACAGAAGGCTGTTTACCCATTTAGAAGCTGAAGAAGGCACAGTCACCTATGGAGATAATGGAAAAAGGACTGTGATAGGCAGCAGATCAGTGAGCAGCAAAGGCAAAATAGTTATTGAAGATGTCCTATGTGTTAGAGGACTGAAGCACAACCTCATCAGCATCAGCCAGCTATGCGACAAGGGACATCCGATCAGATTTCAAGAATCCAAGTGTAGTATCATGAGGGATGGAGCAGTCATCTTTAAAGCCAACAGAGAAAAAAACCTATATGTGCTTTACCTTGAAGAACTGAAAGATCAAGATATCTGCTTAGCGGCAAGCAAAGAATAGTCAACCGAGCTGTGGCACAGAAGATTGGGGCACTGCAGTTTGGATGGCATGAGATAGCTGATCAAGAGAAGCCTGGTGGATGGTCTACCAAAAGTAAGCACAAAAATAAATGGTGTCTGCAGACCATGTGTGAAAGGAAAGCATACCAAGAGTTCCTTCAAGTCGAAGACTATGGTAACCACCTCTAAACCCTTAGAACTCCTTCACATGGACTTATTTGGGCCAATGAGGACCACCAGTCTAGGAGGAAAGCAATATGGATTTGTTATAGTAGATGATTACTCCAGATTCATATGGGTATCATTCCTAGAGCATAAAGATGACACTTTTGAGAACTTTTTAAGCTTCAGTAAAAAGATGCAGAAAGACAAGAAGTTTAGCATTGTTGGAATCCGATCAGACCATGGAAGAGAATTCCAAAATGAAAGATTTGCAAATTCCTGTGATGATCAAGGCATAGAGCATAATTTCTCAGCAACAAGGACACCCCAGCAAAATGGAGTTGCTGAGAGGAAGAACAGAACCCTGTTGGATATCGCAAGAATAATGCTGTCAGAATATGATCTGCCAAGATATTTTTGGGCTGAAGCAGTTAACACAACAAGTTACATCATTAACAGAGTAATGATCAGGCCCATACTAAAGAAGACAGCCTATGAATTGTACAAGGGAAGGAAGTCGAAGGTCAGTCACTTTAGGACATTCGGATGTCCATGCTTCATCCACAACAACGAAAAAAGAGACATTGGTAAGTTAGATGCCAAATCAGACGAAGGCATCTTCATGGGGTTGTAGACACCCATTTCTGACCCATAAGTCGAGCAAATTTCTTGTCATATCATCGATGCCCCACGTTGGCTCGTCATCGTCAAGCAGGCTTTCTTCGATCACGACATCCTTTTCATTAGTTCATCGCCCTGGTGGGTTCTTCCTGGTAAAAATCAATCTCTCATCTTATAGCTCTCTGAGTCAAGAGTGCGGCCTTTCAAACCGCGCGTCATTCTGATGCCCGTGCATGGAGATCGGACACTTTGCATGGCCGCATGCTGAAAAGGCCCTAAAGGCAACAATACCACTGTCGCGTTCAAGAAGATGACCAGTCGATACATCGCGTTCATAAAAAGGCATTTTAATTCCCTGAAAATTGCCAAAATGACTTAAAGTCCCCTTCCCTATAAGGATATCAAGGCGTCGCGTTCCTGAAGGCGACCATAAGGCTGTCGCGTTCTGGACCTCATGCAGAGATCCTTTCCGAACCTAACTTGGACTCATGCCATACATGGATATTCCCTCTTTTAATCGTCCAAATCGCGTCCAAATCCTACCAAAACTCGTGGAAACCTTCCTAACATCATCCTTTCCGAGTTCCAATCACCCACGCATGGCCATACATACCCAAACTCGGAATCTTGCCCGTTATTCCTCCCACAGCCCTTCCTGGAATAATCACCTATAACTACCTCAATACTACGTCTTTTTGGGCAAGGCCGGAGTCTGCTTCTTCCTCTTCCAGAGAGCTTCAATTTCGAAGAAGAGAGTTTTCTCTCTAGACGACGGAGAAGAGACCTCCAGGGCATTTTTCATCTGGCTACACATCTCTCTCCCTTATTTCTCTCTTTTCTTGCATGCATAGTTCTTGTTTTTTTGTAGATTCATATTAGAACACTCACCACACACCTATCTTAAGCACCCAAAGGGGTTAAAAACCCCAACCACGTGAGCGCCCACCATAATAGTGCATCTATACTTGTTTTCTATTGAATAAATCTCTTACACACGAAGTTCTAATGGGTTTCTCTATGTTTTCATGATCTTGGCAGGTACTAGAAGACAAGGACAATGTGAGGCTCTTGCCCCTCGGCCGGCTGAGGAGCAAGAAGATCAGAACCTGCAGTCTCCATCCCCTGAAGAAGAAGGTGACTATGAGGTTGTCGCGACCCGGAAAGCGATGTTTTCCAGGTCGCGTTCAGATACAAGCCTAGCGACGGCCCTCTCGTCGCGTTCTAGGGTACGCCTCCTTCTTCTTTTCCTTTTCCAACGTAGTCAGCCATCCTCGAATCTACACATCTAGGGTGACTACTTGGTGGCGATCATGGTAATTTTCCTTAATCCTTCATATTCATAATTTTTCAAAAGGGAGTACAATCTCGTGATTACACCTTTTGGCGATCACCGTGGGACCTCTAGTGCCCATCATGCATGTTCTTGTCTTTCCCGGCCGTTCTTATTCCTTCATGTGTGTGGTGTGGTTGTAGTTTTCCTTTTTTGTTCCCTTTCTTAGCAGTTTCTTGGGGTTTTGCGGCTCTGAATGAGAAGGCGACGATCAAGAAGTCGCGATCAAAGTAGCGACATATGGCTTGTCGTGATAAGGTTAGTACACAGTACTCATCTCATCCCTTTCCTATGTTTCTATGGTCCTGTGTGCGAAAGCGACGTCCGAAGCGTAGCGATAAAGGAGGCGACAGCAGGAGCGTCGCGACTAGGTACGTCCTCTACCCGTACGCTTGCATAGAGTTCTTTACAATTTCTGCGTCTGTTGATAACGCGACGGTGCTCCTGTCGCGATAAAGGAGGCGACCGGGTGGTAGTCGCGACCAGGTCAGTAATCTGGTTTATGATTTTCTCTGAATTATGGGTTCATCTTACATACTCCATCCATATTCCATGTCATACCATGCCTTTTCCATGTTCTTGAGAGTCCGTCAGTCTTGTTTGTTATAGGATTGTTTGATCTTTGTGCATAATTAGGTCTGGTTTGTTCTCTGTCCACTGCGAAGAGGAACGCGACTGGCTCCTTGTCGCGATCTTGGTCGCGACAGTTAACCCGTCGCCTTCTACTTTTGAGAGCAGGCAACCATAATTTCTGTTTTGTTAGTCCTTAGGTTAGAATTTGCATGCACTCCGGTGCACATAGGATTTGCATACACATTTTTCATGTTCGTAGTATAGGTTGTCCTCCTCAGCGACGCCCGCTCTCTCGGCCACATACTCCTTGTGTCCGACTAGAGCACTCGCTTGAGGGCCTCCGTAAGTCCCCGCTTACCATGGATTCCCTCACGGCCGCTGGGCTGGTTGTACCCATCGCCACCTAGCTGTCAGTCCCATTCATTTTTTGGCAAGGTTGAGGAATCCTAGTCACACCCGAAGTTGGAAGCTTTCTCCCCTTAGGAAACCTTTCCTTATTTAGAGAGAACTTGCTAAAAAATCAATTCATAAAAAGGCAAACTTGAACCAATTAAAAGAAATCATCATCATTGCCAACTGCTTGTTTTGGGTGAGACGTTTTCTCTTTCCTTTTGTTTGCATAGGATTGTTTGTTTAGGAAACTAGGTGTCTATCTAGGTTAGGTTTTCCCTCCCAAGTCTGGAAAGGCTTTCCCCGTCTCTGTGCGCTCACTTTCCAAATATGGAGTCGTACCTGAACCCCATCTATAGCAATGAGAACCCGGAAACTTCCTTCTACACCTCCCAGGACTACCAAGAGTCCCTCCCTCATGATCTCCTCGAGGAGTCGGCCCGCCCTTGGGTCGCCACAGTCCGCGCTACCGAGAACCACCATCCCAACGATGGTGGCCCATCTCAAGCCATCCACCCCCCCCAGTCGGACGATCAAGCCACTCAACTCCTGCGCTTAATTCCCCAGCTTGATCAATCCCAGATCCAAACCCTCATGACGGCCCTCAAAGGAAAGGCCGCTTCTTCACCCTCACCTAGAGCGGGTGCGTCACGCCCCGTAGAAGCTACATCCGGCCCCCATGTTGTCATGGGACAAGCCGACAACACTCCTATTCGGCCGCTGGCCATTCGATTCACGCCATTCGAGTCTAAGCACTACCATCACCATGAGTCGAGGCCCTGGTCTCCACCATATCAGCCCTGTTATTCACCTCATCATCCTGAGCCACACTCCAGGCCCACCTCTCCTGCCTCTTCCATATATGCTCAGCCATCCGCCACTCCGGATATGATGTCCGAGTGGGCGTCCATCAAGAAGGAGCTCCAAGAGCTCCGAAAGCAAGTCGACCCCAGGCAGCACCACGACGTGCACATGCCTAATTTCAATGGCCTATGGTTCCCCTCTCCATCCATGTTGCCGAAGTACCACAAATACAACGGCTCAGAAAATCCCTATACCCATATCAAAGATTTCATCTATGAGTCTGCTCCCTACCAGCATGATCGCCGCCTAATGGCCTATTTGTTCCGCCGGTCTCTAGACGGGCATGCCTTAGATTGGTTCTACTCCCCTGCTACCCGAGGACGCAAAGGACTTCGCCATTGTGAAGGCCAAGTTCCTCGAACAATTCCAAGATAGGTTGGGCCAGAATACTCTCTCACGGATCTCATGGCCGAAAAGATGAAGCCCGATAAAGATTTTGCCGCATACGCCGATAGGTGGAGGCAAATGGCTACGCGAGTTCCGGGGTACATTCCGGAGGGAGAGAAGGTGAAGATCATCATTGCCAATGCAACACCTGCTGATAGAAACATCCTGGCGATGAATGACATCACCACCATGCATCAACTCTACAGTCGGGCCCGGTTTATCCAGACCCAGCTCAACGATTCTCCCATCCACTCTATGTTCGAACCCAGAAGTCCCGGTTCCAAAGAAAGCCCCAAGGCCCAGTCACTGAGGGGGTCCAAGTGAACGAGCAAGTGAGCGCGTTCAACCCTGCCGGCCAAAGCCAAAATCGCCAGCCTTACACTGCCCAGGGTCAGAACCCCACCAATCCTCCACAGGGACAACAACAGCGCCAATACAACCAAGTGCCACCTCCCGATGGCTCTCAACAAAGGCATCCCATGGGCCCAAGAAGAACTCACTACCCGCCACTGCCGGAGACACTCTCCGACATATTCTTGGCCTTGCTCTCCATAGAAGCCATTAGACTCCCTCCTGAGAGGCCATTGAACCCTAGTGTGGATCAAACCTGGTACTGTGTCTTCCACCGGTAGCCTGGTCATACCATCGATCAATGCTTCACCTTCAAAGACTTGGTGTATGACTTGCATGAGCAGAATATGATAGATTGGATAACCCTCCGGCAAGTAACTGGGGACATCAAAGAGAGACAGAGGCAACAACAATAGCAGAGGCAGCAGCGCCAACCACCCCCTTAACAACAACAACAGCAACATCAACAGCCGTTGTAGGATCTCGATATCGTCCACAATCCCTTACCCAACCATCCACCAGCTCCAAACCCACCACAACAGCAACAAGCCCAGGTAAATCCCATCGTCCACCACCCTCCTCCTCAAGCAAACTAGACGTATGATGATGAACTAGACGTTCAACAGATGATGGCCATTAACCACAAGTATCCCCTCCAATCCCAAACAATACAACCAGCCAACGCGGCTCCTCAGTCAATCCCTCCTTTAGTTTCTATGGCCAACGCCGTCATACTGCCCGTCAGATCAACATCTGCGCCAGTCGCTCCTTGACCCATTATCCTACCCCTCGCTTCACCTGTCTCTGCACCTCTACCGCCCATCATATCTGCTCCCTCACCCATTATCCTACCGCCACCTGGGCCGGACCAACCTTCCTCTGCTACACTATCCTCTGCCAGACAACCAGCCGCCCATCCGACCACCCTGCAGAGCTGGCGGGTCTTTCACCGTCCGTACCCTCCTATCTCCACCACCTCCACCAGCCAGAACAACCCCCAATAGGTCCTGCAACCGCCTCAGCAACAGCAAGCTCAGCAGCAGACACAAGATGAGGGGTTAATTGAGCCACTGCCAGGAACCCACTATGACATCCTCAAGCACCTGGACCACGTGCCAGCCAAGATCTCCATATTGGAGCTGATAAAGAAATCCAAGGAGCACCAGGAGGCCTTGAGGAACTTCTTGTAGAAGGTGGTAGTAAATGAGGACATGCTGGCTGACAGGCTACCGAGTGCACTAGCCATGGTGACTCGCGGGCTGGCGATTACCTTTGCAGAAAGTGAACTAGCACCCCCAGAAGCCAGGAGGCTCCCACTCTGCGTAACTCTAGTCATCAACCATGTGGCAGTAGGAGCAGCACTGGTCGACACGGGGGCATTAATAAATGTCTGCCCGCTGAGTACCCTGAGGGCCTGTGATGTATCAGAAGGGATACTGAGACCAACACCCACCACCATAGCCACCTTCGACAACTCCAGAAGATCCTGCCACAGCAAGGCAACTGTACAAGTTGAACTGGGGTCACTCGCTGTCATTGTGGACCTTTATGTGCTTGACATCGACCCCATGTATAAAGCTATCCTGGGGCGCCCATGGTTAGAGACACTAGGAGCTGTACCGTCCACAGCACATCAATGCCTCAAGTTCCCCTTCCAGGGATGAATCATCAAAGTCAAAAGTATAGCCACCGGTCACACTGTCGATGCCATCAATGACACCCTCCTACCGGCTATTTGGCCTACCAACAAGCCCATTATCTCAGTACTGGACATCAATCACCCTTGGAGCTACTCATTCCACTCTAAGCAAGAACCCAGTCCTACCCAGGTCAGTGCAATCAAGAGGAAAGAGCCACTTAACACCAAAGTGTGGCAGATCATGATGAAACTAGGGTACGAGGAAGGCAAGGGTCTAGGGGCAGAACTGCAGGGCATAGTTAAGCCTATCCCAGACATTGTCATGAAAAGCCAATGGGGCTTGGGTTACAGGGAAAAGTCCAAACCATGGTCATCCAGCACATCCACTCTCAAGGCTGACCGTGAACCACTCACATGGACACCCTGGTGTCATTTCATTAGGGGGCCTACCCAACCTGGATATAACACCGTGGTAGTTGAGGCGGAGCTGTCGCAGCACGAGGTGCATGGTCGAAACTTCTCTCGGCACGTAGCCCCTCTGCTAACCTATAGAGCATTAGAAGCACTCCGTCCAACTAGGAGGAGAAAGACAGGGGACTCAGAAGCTGAATGGTACAGATGGTTTGACATAGAAGACATCACCATTGCCTTCAGCCGACTGTTCTGGGAGGAAGAAAGGACATGGCCGCCAGCTGCGGCAGAGCTGTTAGATCCACCCACCGCCATCACCTCTAAAAGGCAGCTCATGAGCAACGCCTCAGACATAGGAGAGCCAGACATTCCCTATGAAGAGGGGAATACTGTAGATGAACTCTGGAGGGGCACCTACTTGGCCATCCACCCGTCCCTTTTGGACTCCCTCCTTCCCAGCCTCGTCCCGTCCTCTCCTCCCCTGGTCATTCAACTGACCCCTCAGCTCCTGACGGCGGCACACAGCCTCCTCACACTTGACCTCCCACCTACAATCCTCACTGCCCTGCAGTCCAATCCGAATGACCATGAGGTCGCCCTCTCCCGCTGCATGCTCTCCATTGATCTCCAAAAAAAAACGCCCATTTTCAAATGCACGTTGAGGTCGAGGAGCCGGCATTCCTCCTTCACTCTCCTGATCAGGGGCACCCCTCGACTGGGGCTTCCCCTCCTGCTCCTTCACTAGGGGCCATTCTCTTCGAGGACACTATGTCCTCCACCAGTCCTGTAGAGTCATCTAGTCTAGAAGAGTCTAGGGTAGGAGAGTCTAATCTTTGTTTAGATAGGCCTAGGTTAGAGAATCAGGTCACCTCAGTATCCACCAAATCCAAGCATCGCCCTGGGAAGCAGCGGGGCAGGGCTATTCCCCGGAGATATCTTCAAGAGCTAGCTCGGCGATGTCAAGCGCTGCTTCTGATAGAAGAATTCATAAAAGAAGCACTGGTGTTCAAGGAGGAATTTGAGCAGGATGGGGTGTTCATAGACGACAGATTTGGCGTCTACGAAATCATGAATGATGAGGACCCAATCGATGAAGAGGATAGCGAAGTAGATGACGCTGCCGAAAAATATGCCAGTGGAGTGAGAAGATTTGATGAGCCCACAACGGAAGTGGATGAACCTACTAAGGAAGTCAACCTCGGAACAGAAGAGGACCCCAGGTTGGTAATAATCTTAGCGAATCTCCCTCCTTATGAAGAAGAGGAACTGGTGAAAATCTTAAGGGAGTATAAAGATACATTCGCCTGGTTATATGAGGACATGCCCGGTCTAGACCCCTCACTAGTGGAGCACCGCCTGGTATTGAAAGAAGGGGCAAAGGACATAAAGCAAAGACTCAGAAGATTCCACCCACTCATGGCCTTGAAGATGAAGGATGAAGTGGATAAACTCCATAAGGCCAGGTTCATCAGGGTAGTGCTATACCCGAACTGGGTGGCAAACAAAGTCCCTGTCATGAAGAAGGATGGTAAAGTCAGAATCTGCATCGACTTCAGGGATTTGAATAAGGCATGTCCGAAGGACGACTTCCCGCTTCCTCATAATGATGTGCTGATTGATAACACTGCTGGGTACGAGACCCTCTCATTCATGGATGGATATTCAGGATATAACCAAATCCATCTAGCTCCTGAAGATCAAGAGAAAACATCCTTAACCACGCCGTGGGGAACATACTGTTATGTAGTCATGCCATTTGGGCTAAAGAATGCCGGCGCTACTTATCAGAGGGCGATGATGGCCATCTTCCATGACATGATCCATGTTTATGTAGAGGTATATGTGGATGACATCATGGTGATGTCAAGAACCGGGAGAGAACACCCTAAAATCCTTGCCAAGGTATTGCAAAGGTCTAGGGAGTATCATCTGAGAATGAATCCAAAGAAATGTGTGTTCGGGGTATCATCAGGAAAACTGTAGGTTTCATAGTTAGCAAGCGGGGCATTGAGATCGATCCTAACAAGGCTAAGGCTCTAGTAGAAATGCCACCTCCAAAGAACATCTCACAATTAAGAGGGCTAATAGGGCGTTTGTAGTTCATCAGAAGGTTCATATCCCAACATTCGCAAAGATGCCGCCCGTTCTATGATCTCTTGAAAGGAGGGGCAAAATTCGAATGGAATGACAAATGCCAAGCAGCCTTCGATGAGCTGAAAAGTTATCTCATGAATCCCCCAGTCTTGCAGCCTCCTGTACCCAGAAAACTGCTAATCCTATATCTCTCAGTCATTTAGGACTCCCTAGGAGCTGTCCTTGCACAACACGATGAATCTGGGAAAGAAAGGGTAGCATACTACCTCTCTAGGCTCTTTAACACCACCGAATCCAAGTACACCACCGCGGACAAAACTTGTGCCGCACTCGTGTGGGTAGTCTAAAAGCTTAAGCACTATTTCCTTGCCCATGAGGTCAAGCTGATCTCGAGGATGGATCCACTCAGATATCTTCTAGAAGAGCCCGTCCTCTCTGATCGGCTGGCACGCTGGCAGAGTTTCCTCTCTCAGTTTGACATCTCCTTTGTGGTCTAAAAGGCCGTCAAGGGTTATGCCATCGCTGAGCATCTAGCCCATCTTCCACTCCCTCAGAGAGACTCCCTCCGAGAGGAGTTCCCCGATGAGGAGCTCTCGGTCGTCATCGAAGACCCCTTCTGGTCCCTCCATTTTGATGGTGCACTCAACTCTCAGGGACGGGGCATTGGAGCCGTGCTGCTCACCCCGGAAGGCACTACCATCCCTTTGCATATCAACTCACCTTCCCCGCAACTAATAACATGTCCGAGTATGAAGCTCTCCTTGCTGGTCTCAAGCATGCTTACCTGCTAGGGGCATCGCACCTCAGAATCATAGGAGACTCTCAGCTCGTCTTGCGGCAGGTGCTCTCAACTTACCGCACTCGTGACCCAAAGCTCAATCCATATCAAGACCTGGTCACGCTATTGGCAAGGCAGTTCCACAAGCTCATTTATATCCATACTCCTCATTCCCAAAATATCCTGGCCAACGCTCTAGGGTCGCTAGCCTCATCTCTATCCTTCCCTCTGGTCGTCAGACTGAGACCATCGTCGTCCAACATCTCGACGTCCCATCTACCCAGGACCCTTGGTTCAGCGACCTTAGGGCGACCTTAGAAGAGAGGGCTAGGAAGAGAGGGGCATAGCAAGTCATGCTAACTGAGCTCGAGGAGATTCTGATGAAGAAGAACTGCCATGGTATTTTTAGATAGAGCAGTATTGCAAGGATGGAACCTATCCTGAAGGGGCAAGTACAGAAGATCGCAGGGCCATCAGAAGGGCCGCCTTGAGGTACACAATTGTCAGAGATGTTCTGTACAGGCGAGCTCTTAAAGGAGTCCTTTTAAGATGCCTTACTGATGACGAAGCTTGGAAAGTGGTGGAAGGGGCCCATGATAGTGAATGCAGGGGGCACGTCAATAGTCAGATGCTTGCAAAGAAAATCATTAGGCATGGCTACTACTGGCCAACCCTAGAGGAAGACTGTACCATCTACGTCCATAGGTGTGTCAAGTGTCAACTCCATGCAGATAAAATCCATGCCCCTTCCACCTCACTACATCCACTTTCCACACCTTGGCCATTCTCCATGTGGGCTTTCGATATTGTTGGCCCTCTTGGTGATCCTAATGCTCAAACCAAACAGAAATCATTTATCTTAATAGCGACTGAGTATTACACTATGTGGGCAGAAGCCGATGCATTCATAGAAATCAAAACATCCACAGTATGCCGCTTTATCATGAGAAATATCATCTTGTGGTTCGGAGTGCCAAGCAGCATCGTCACAGACAACGGGCCGCAGTTCATCTCGCAAGAACTCCAGGACCTCTGTAAGAAATATAACGTCACTCTGCATCATTCATCGCCGTATTACCCACAAGGCAATGGCCAAGCTGAAGCAACTAAAAAAACCCTTCTCAAAATCTTAAAGAAGACCTGTGAGTCGCATAAATTTGCTGACTAGCCAGAAAAGTTAATAGAGGCTCTATGGGCCTACCGTACCTCTGTCCGCACTCCTACGAGGCAAACCCCGTACGCTCTCACTCATGGGATGGAGGCTGTAGTCCCGTACGAGATCCTAATCCCTTCACTAACAGTCCAATTAGATAAGGAACTTAATCTTGACAAATGTCGAGAGGCATTGCCAGTTCAATTGGAACTTCTAGATGAAAGGTGGCTTATGGAAGCCAACCATGTGCTCTCTTATCAAAGGCGAATCTCAAGGTCTTTCGAAAAGAAGGTAATTGAGCGAAAATTCCAAGAAGGTGATATGGTCTTGAAATGCATTTTTATCAAACCCGGAGGTCCTAGGTCCAAACTGCAACCTAATTGGGACGGTCTGTACATTGTGAGCGAAGTCTACCCCGGAAATGCTTATCGCTTAACCAATGCTGAGGGCGTCGAATTGTGCATCCGTGGAACGGGTTGTACCTCAAACGATTCTATCCTTAGGCCTATAGGTGTGAGGCCACAACACCTAGATCGGGGAATATCCCCGTGTTGAAGAGTCTGAAGTCCCTCCCTAATCGTCAAGGGTCACTCTAAGTTAGGATTAACACACACACACGGCAAGCCCGGGTAACTGCTTTGGTGGAAGTCGCAACTGTGTGGGTCTTACTCTAGCGATGTGTCGGTCATTCTCCTCTAGTCGGTCGAAGTGTAGGGGCAAAGGGTTGAAAGGGTAAGGTTGTCAACCTAAAGCATATCCTGACAAGAGGAAGTCTCAAACAGGGATGGTCAAAATAACAAAGGGCAAAGAAGCAAACAAATGAAGAAAGAAAAATCCATAAGCGCAATAGGGGCATGGCAAAGAGTGGCAAAGTCCCCGCGGGACGCTCATGAGCCCAGTCGTACGCATGCCCCAAATAGTGCAAGTCCATAGCAAAAAGACCATAAAGTCCCTCCACAACAGACCCAATCTTTGAGGGGTATGCTGCAGGAAGTAGTCGAACCCAACATCCCTAAACCTACTCAAGACTTTCCTAAAATAATCTTCTATTTTTCCCTATAAGGCCGAATCACCTCTTAGGTATGGTCTAACTAGTCGCGGCATCAACTAAGGGTAGTTTCCCGAGGCATTGTCACCCCTCAACGCATGTCCTAGCCTAGTGAGCTCCGTGGCGAGAACCAGAGGTGATGAAGACCCTAAACCAGCTACTCGAACCGGTCTAAGTGTTGTTGCCCAAAGGGGTAAGAGCCTTCCATCTTGCGCATCTTATTTTAGGGAGGGCTAACGTTGGCTTTAGGCGCTAACCAAAACTCCAAAAAAATCAAATACTAAAAAAAAACAAATATTCCCAAAACTAAAAAAAAAATCAAATATTTTCAAAACTCCAAAAAATCACATATTCAAAAACTACACAAAAAAACAAATATTTCAAAACCTCAAAAACATTAAACATTTCAAAAAATCCCAAAAACAATGTTTTTCAAAATTCCAAGCCCTTTGCATTCACGCATGGCATTTGTTTATTTACATTTTTTTACCTATTTAATAAGGCTTAGCCCCTTCACCATTTATCAAGGTTGGTCATTTGTCGCATTTCAAGGCAAGGGGATAAGCCTAGGAACGGATCTAACTTGTTTCGTGATTGTCTAAGTGTGCATGGCACAAAAGAGAGAAAGCGGCGCTCGCAACTCACCCGTCACTCTCACTCGTCACTGCCACTCAGTCGCAAGTCAAAAAGGATCCATTTCATTCCATTCCATATCATACATGTACAAAGGGGGGCAAAAGAAAGTACAAGCCCTCAACCACTCTCCCCTGTGCCCTCAGACGGGCGGGGAGACGGAGGGGCCATGACCCTCGGTCCCATCTCACTCCCCTCCGGCGCTCTCTCGCGTCGTCGTGCCTTCTCCTCATTCTTACGCTGTCCAGAGGAACCTATCAGCTAGTGTCCAGTGGACCCGCTCGGGATACCGCTCCTGCTAACCGACGAGCAGCTGCGGCCGACCAAGGCTAGAGCCCTCTCGAGGCCCTTCATCTCGGACCGCAACAGCTCGCAGTGGTGCCTCTCCTCTCCCAGCTGCGTGTGGAGGTCCCCTGCCTCGGTGCGCAGCCTCGCCGCCTCCTCGGCCTCCTGGCGCCACCTCGCCACCTCCGCTGCCTCCGAGCGTAGGCGTAGCTCCGCCATCTCCGCCTCTAGCGCAGTCGTTTGTGCTAGGGCAACCCTCAGCTCCGCCTCCTGCAAAAATCAAGTATCTTGTCAAGCACAAGAAGGAAACAGGAATCGAAGGGGCATGTGGTCGATGACTTACCCGCTCCTGCACCTGGGAGAGAGCATCGTCTGCTCGGGCCGCTGCCGCCGCCAATTGGCCCTCCAGCACCGAGCTGCCAGGGTCCTCCCGGGAGGAAGAAGCGCCTCCCACCATCTGCTGGGCCCTCTCTAGCTCCTCCCGCTACAAAGGAAACCAAGAAGAGTCAGTCAACCAAAGCTGAAAGGGAAAGGTCAGGGTGTAAAGTACTCACCAGCTGGTCCACCACCGCCTGGAGGTCGTCCCTCTGCCGGATAGTGGAGTGGAGGATACCCTCTAGTGAGGCGATCCGCCCCTCGGGATCAAACTGCAAACAAAAGTCAAATCAGTCAGGCAATCGATTGAAAACTCAAAAGAAACTGAAAGCAGTAAAACTCACCGGTCGTCGAGACCCCTTGTAAACCTGGGCCCCGTACCTCCGTGCATAGGCACGGAAGTAGTCCTTGTCGCTGGTGGCCTCCGAGACCACCTCTCTGTCGCGCTGCTCCCAGTCGGTGAGCTGCTCGTGGACCCAGACCGTCCAGTCGGTCTCCTACTGGATCCCTCAAAAACTCCGGCCCGATCTCTCCCATGGCCTCTGTCGAGTGGGGAACTCCACTACTGACTGATGGAGTCCCACGGTGCGCGCGACCAGCCGGTGGTGGAGCGGTACCACTGTGTTGAATGAATGGAGCCAAATGTCCCTACCAAAGTAGGGACGGCCCCGTTCCACCCATGGCTGGGCGGCGTCATGTTCGCCGATATAGGGAGTCCACTGAACCTACACACCACAAACAGGGAGAGGAGTTAGTCAACCGTCAAATAAGCAAAGGAAAGAAAAAGGGCTAAGGCTAGAAGTACTTACATGGCCGAAGGGCACGCTGTCCAGTGCATCATAGATCATAGTCACCTGCCGGCGTAGTGACTGCTCGTCCCGGTGGAACCTCCAGTGTCGTAGAAGGGGCACGACCCCAGCTCGTCTCGGCTCACCACGACCCAAGGAAGGGAGGTGGTGATACGCCCACACCTGCAAAACAACTCAGTCAAGTACCACATTTAATCAAAACAAGCAGAAGAAAAGTGAAGGGTAAGGGCAGAGAAGTGTACCTGTAGGAGTGGGAAGAACCCGGCTACCCCCGTCTCCCTGCTGGAGGTGCCCAAGCTGTCAAAGAGGTGGGCCAGGAGGGCCGCACCCCACGCGTAGCTGCCTACGCTGAACAAGTCCTCCAGCAGGGGCAGGCACCGGCAGCTAAATGGGTCCCCTCTAGTCCCCAGAATAAGCTTCCCGATCACGAGGATCAGGAACTGCCTCAGGTCCTGATCTGCTGCCTCTCCCTCCTCCTCCGCTAGCACCGCTCTGGCATCCTCTGTCAGCCAGGCCATATAGTCCACCTGGCCCTCTCCGGTCCGGTGGCGCGCGTTTGCCACCCCATGGCTCGCCTGTAGCGCCGTCCGCCGCACCAGGGACGACCTCTCCCTCATCACCTCCAGCCCGAGCAACCTCTCCACATGCTCCTGATAGCTCGTGTAGGTGACCCCGGTCACCTCCTGGCCGTCTACACGTAGGCCGGTGATCCGTACCACGTCCTCTAACGTGGGGATCATGTGACCCCACGGAAGGAGGAAAGCGTGGAACTCGGGGTCCCACCTCTCCTTCAGTGCCTGGATGAGTGCCACGTCCGGTGCCAACTCCTCCAGTCGTAGAAAGAGGCCTAACCCCATCCCCTCCAATCGAGCCCTCTGGAAGTCCGGCAGACCATCATAGATCGCCCGGATGACGGCCCATCCCAATCTGGACCGCAGCTCGCTCTGCAAAAAAAGCACCCAAAAGCAACAGAAATCAGCCGGAAGCACAAAACTACTTTCAGTCCTGTCATAGCGACAAGGGTCCTGTCGCCTTCTGAAGGCGACGGGAGGTCCGTCGCATTCAGAAATCTGGTCGCGACGAGTACCCCGTCGCCTTCTAAAAGGCGACAGGGGGGCTGTCGCCTTCCCACTGGTAATGCGACAGGCCCCTTGTCGCGTTACTAGGGTGACCAGGAGACGGGCAACACCCGTTTCCCAGCCGTTTCTCTTTGGGCAAAAGCCGTACATTGAGAGTGCTCCGCACTCTTCCATCACACATACACTGTTTAAGGCTTGAGGGGCTTACTTTTTTGGACCCAACGGGCTCGTCTTCACCCGCCACCTCCGCCGTGATATCCTCCTCCATCGACACAACTAGAGGATCCTCTTGGGCCGCCTTGGATAGTCCCTCCTCTATCTGACGGCGCCGGATGGACTTCTTGGTGCGACGCCAACCGCCGCCCTCGCCACCTTGCCCTTGCCCGTCACCCTCCATCGCCGGATCACCAAAAGAGGGGGGGGAGAAGAGAAGAGGAGAAACAGGAGAGGGGAAGGAGAACCGCCGCCGAGAGAAAAGAAGAACTGGTCGGAGGGGTCGGTCGGAGAATAAAGGAAGGGTTTGAAAGGGGGGTTTTTCACCGAAGAAGAAAGGGGAAAAGGAAAGATTTGGAAAAAGGAAAAGGGGGAAGGAGCGCGGGGCCCCAGAATTCAAACCGCCTTCGCCTTATGAACGCGACAATACCACTGTTGCCTTCTCACCAGGTCGCGACAGGCCCTATGTCGTCTTCACTTTACTGGTCGCGCCCGTTGACCAGTCGCGTTCAGGGTAGCGACGCACCCTATGTCGCCTTCTCTAGCCAGTACACAAAGCTCTTTAATAATCAATTCTCATTGCAATAATTCCATACTTACATAAAATAAAAGCCATGAAAAAAGCAAAGGCAACATGCCTTCTCACTCCCACTACATCAAATCCACCAAAAAAATCAAAAAGCTCAAAAAAACAAAAAAACAAATCTCTCAAAGATACAACCAACTCCCCTCTCAAGCTCCCGGTCCCTCAAGCGGCCGAATCTTCTCATGCTCTAGGAGGTAGGCCTGTTACGTCTCCTGCTCTTCATGCAGCATCGCGGGTAGTGCATGGGTAGCGCACACCCGCCACAAAGCCAACGTGCTCCGCACGACTTTCTCGTCCTCCGAATCTCCCAAGCGCCGCTTCTTTATCGGAGGCAAGTGAGACGGCGGAAGCACCTTAGTCCTCGGCTTCCCGATCTGTAGGTAGCATCGCAGAGGGTTGTAGAGCACCATTGTCATGTTCCCTATAAGTTGGAGGTCCAATCCGCGTCCAAGAGGAAGCCGGATTTCCGCTTCACGTAGTGCCGCTATGCCCAAGGCGAAGTGCTCCACTGAGAGGGTGTTAAAGTAGTGCCGCCATGCGCTCCTTGTCTTCTTGTCCGCTGTCCTGCACATAACCTTCTCAGGGAACTTAGCCACCCCGCCGATAAAGTTCAGTTGATGGCACCCAAAGATCTGGCAATCGGTGGTGGGATTGTCAACTAGTTTGAATTTTATCCTTACTCCCAACCAACACTCTAAAAGGATCATGGAGCCATAAAGGAAACCCCCCGTAGAGGCCGATGTAAGACCAGAGTAGAGGAAAGCCAAAACCATATGGGAGAGGGAAAGACCCCGCCATACCCCACTTATGGCACTCAAACTCGTATAGTCTATGAGGTGATCCTTGGACGGGAAGAGCACCACCCCACACAAGCACACGGCTACGGCCTTAGCTATTTCACGGTGGTCCGCACTCTTGTTCTTGCATTGGGATATGACCCACTTAGACAATGGCATGAGATGGATGAATTGGGGGCTAATCATGGTACGCACATCCCCAGGGTCGGTCATGAATTCACTTAGGATAAGCTTCGGGTTGATAGGCTCGACGGTGTAGCTTATGTTATGCTCATCCCCTCGCTTAGTTTTAGGAAGAGCTAGGAAAGCCTCGACCTCCTCAAGAAGGACGGTTGCCTCGAATTTTGGAAAAATGAAAGTGTGAGTTTGGGGGTGCCAAAGCTCGATCAAAGCAGTAATACTATGCCAATCAAAAGAGATCTTGTGGTAGTTATGGGCCGCTATCAAAACCCCACCCAAACCCCACTCTCTTAAGAATCGGATTACAAACATAGGTAAGGCTTTGATCATGGGGGTGATCCACGTGAGCTTAGAGTAACGGCGGGAGCCGGGGAAGAGTTGGAGAAGAAGAAAAGAAAAGGCAAAAGAGAGGAAGAAGAAGAACACAAAATTAATGAGAAATTCGGAGTGGAAATTCTTGAAAAATTCAAAACATCAAACAACTTACCTCTCTCACTTCCATGTTCTTGCTCAAGTGGTTGGGGACGTCCGTCAGCCTTGTGAGAACTCCATAGACCATCCGAGCGCACTTCGGACCTTCATAAGGAACCTCCTCCCCCATGAAAGCACTTGGAGCTCTCTTCTTACCCATGAGAACTTGAAGAGTTTAAGAGAAGAAGAGAGAGGAGAAGAGCTGCGAATTTGGAGCCTCTCATCCCCTATTTATAGAGCCAAATGACTTTCATTCATAGTTGGAAAGGGTAGAGAAGACTCATTAGCATTGGGACATGGTTTAGAGACCACAAGGAGTCCAAATGGGATTCAAATTGCCAAGTCCGGGTTGCTGTTCGATCTCTGGCTGAGAAACCTGTGGTCGCGACCCATCGACTTGTTGCCTTCAGGGTGGCGACACAAGTCGCGTCGCCTTCTCAACAAACAGGTAGTGATAGGCCCCATGTCACTTTCTGATCTATGTACAACACATTGAATATCGTTGTTTGATTGATTGTTTGCACATATGCTTTGAAGTCTCATTGTTGGTGCAACATATCTATCTTTTACCGCTTTCTTTATCGAAAATCTATAAAAGTCAGAAAATGCACGAAAATCCATAAAAATCAGAAAATCAGAAAATCAAAAGAGACAGTCCGTCAGGTAAGATAGGTAAGTATCTCTAACCCTAATCCCTCTGCATTACTATATGATATCGTCTCAAGGACCGGCTGGTTCTCAGTGTGTTCTAGGATCTGAGTTCCCCTTCACCAAAAAACAAGGATGATCTAGGTGCACACTGTTAATCACTGGATAGGCCATTAGGTGGTATGACTCGGGGACGATGGATTCTATCGCACGTCGGGGATGCGAAGTGTCTTGACCCTTGCTTATATTGTCTAAAAATATTATCCTTGAATACTTGTTATTTTCTCCTTTTCTTTGCACTTGTTTTTATGATTTCTTTTTATTTAGCCCAGCATGCTTCATTTAGGAATTTTGAGCTTCATGCTTCATGATTTGTAAAAGCCAACTTCTCAATGATGTTTCCCAGATCCTCATTCTCGGACAAGAATTGCATTCCATTTCTGAATTTGAAAGCTTCCCTCGAGCTAGCTGCTCGGTTCAGTTTGTGAATATGGTTCCTATTCAGGATTCCTCTCATCACCATTCATTATAACAATCATCCTTTATCCCCGATCCGCTCATTAGCCGTGACCTGCTAGAAGGCCAGAGTCGAATCGACCCGCCAGGTAGCACCTATCCCCTAATGAACGAAACCTGCACGCTAAAGATAGCCAGGGTACATCTTGAATCAGGAGGTTGATCATTTCTTTTCATTTGATCCTTATTCGTCCCAAATTGGAACCATCCTCGCACTCTGTTCCTAGCCGTGTTTGAACGGCAGCCGGATAATTCTCGCTACTTATTCGTTCAGAATGGGTGTCTATTTACCTTGATGCCCGCTTTTCAGCTCATTTCGCTTCACTCTGCCACAACGTCATTTCATGCCACCTTCGCTCCACTTTCACTCCACTCCCTTGCAAAACAGGCAGCAAGGAGGGGCAATCTGTAGACACCCATTTCTGACCCATAAGTCGAGCAAATTTCTTGTCATATCATTGATGCCCCACGTTGGCTCGTCATCGTCAAGTTGGCTTTCTTCGATCACGACATCCTTTTCATCAGTTCATCACCCTGGTGGGTTCTTCCTGGTCAAAATGAATCTCTCATCTTATAGCTCTCTGAGTCAAGAGTCCGGCGTTTCAAACCGCGCGTCATTCTGATGCCCGTGCATGGAGATCGGACACTTTGCATGGCCGCATGCTGAAAAGGCCCTGAAGGCGACAATACCACTGTCGCGTTCAAGAAGACGACCAGTCGATACGTCGCATTCATAAAAAGGCATTTTAATTTCCTGAAAAATCACTATAATGACTTAAAGTCCCCTTCCGTATATGGAAGGCGACGTATCGAGGCGTCGCGTTCCTGAAGACGACCATAAGGCCGTCACGTTCTTGACCTCATGCAGAGATCCTTTTCGAACCTGACTTGGACTCATGCCATACATGGATATTCCCTCTTTTGATCATCCAAATCGCGTCCAAATTCAACCAAAACTCGTGGAAACCTTCCTAACATCATCCTTTCCGAGTTCCAATCACCCACGCATGGCCATACATACCCAAACTCAGACTCTTGCCCATTATTCCTCCCACAGCCCTTCCAAGAATAATCACCTATAACTACCTCAATACTCCGTATTTTTGGGCAAGGCTGGAGTCTGCTTCTTCCTCTTCCAGAGAGATTCAATTCCGAAGAAGGGAGTTTTCTCTCTAGATGACCGAGAAGAGCCCTCCAGGGCATTTTTCATCCGGCTACACAATCTCTCTCCCTTTCTCTCCCTTATTTCTCTCTTTTCATGCATGCATAGTTCTTGTTCTTTCATAGATTCATATTAGAACATTCACCACACACCTAACTTAAGCACCCAAAGGGGTTAAAAACCCCAACCACGTGAGCTCCTACCATAATAGTGCATGTGTACTTGTTTTCTATTGAATAAATCTCTTACACAAGAAGTTCTAATGGGTTTCTCTGTGTTTTCATGATCTTGGCAGGTACTAGAAGACAAGGACAGCATGAGGCTCTTGCCCCTCGGCCGGCTGAGGAGCAAGAAGATCAGAACCTGCAGTCTCCATCCCCTGAAGAAGAAGGCGACTACGAGGTTGTCGCGATCCGGAAAGCGACGTCTTCCAGGTCGCGTTCAGATACAAGCCTAGCGATGACCTCTCGTTGAGTTCTAGGGTACGCCTCCTTCTTCTTTTCCTTTTCCAACATAGTCAGCCGTCCTCGAATCTACACATCTAGGGTGACTACTTGGTGGCGATCATGGTAATTTTCCTTAATCCTTCATATTCATAATTTTTCAAAAGGGAGTACAATCCCATGATTATAGGGGTATGCTTCTAAACCTATAGGATATAGAGTGTTTAATAAGCGCACTTTATTAATTGAGCAGTCAGTACATGTTATTTTTGATGAAACTAACCCTTCCTTGAGAAAGGAAGAAGACAGTGACAATGATGATGCAGATGAATTCTCCAAGAAACTAAAGAATACTTCAATTGAGGACAAGGAAGATCCACCTCTAGAAGACCTGCAACAAAGGGATATCTCCCATCAAAATCTTCCAAAAGAGTGGAGACACAAGAATGATCACCCACCTGAAAACATTATTGGTGATCCATCTGTAGGGGTAAGAACGAGAGGTAATGTTATTCCATGGGATTATCTAGCTTTTATTTCTCAAATAGAGCCTGAGACAGTCAATGAAGCTCTTACTGATGAATCTTGGATTTTAGCCATGCAAGATGAACTGAATCAGTTCAAGAGAAACCATGTATGGTCACTTGTTCCTAGACCATCAGATCATCCAGTGATTGGCACCAAATGGGTGTTCAGAAATAAATTGGATGAAGCTGGTGTGATCTTAAGAAACAAGGCCAGATTGGTAGCTCAAGGCTATTCCCAAGAGGAAGGCATAGATTTTGATGAAACCTATGCACCTGTAGCTTGACTTGAGGCTATTAGGATTTTTCTTGCATATGCATATGCATTAGATTTAAAATTATTTCAAATGGATGTGAAGTCTGCTTTTCTAAACAGTTTTATTAAGGAGGAAGTTTCTGTAGATTAACCTCCAGGTTTTGATGATGTTGATTTTCCCAACCATGTTTTTAAGTTGCACAAAGCTTTATATGGTTTCAAACAAGCGCCTAGGGCCTGGTATGAAAGGCTTAGCGCATTTCTACTAGACCATGGTTTCACTAGAGGTCAAGTAGATAGTACATTATTTGTCAAATCTAAGGTCAAACATATTCTGCTTGTTCAAATATATGTTGATGATATAATATTTGGTTCTTCTGATGAATCTTTTTGCAAGTATTTTGAGAAGCTCATGCAGGGAGAATTCGAAATGAGCATGATGGGGGAGCTTAACTACTTCCTTCGACTGTAAATCAAACAAGGAAAGGAAGGCATCCACATCTGTCAAGCTAATTACACCAAAGAACTCTTGAAGAAGTTCAGATTCGATAATGCCAACCCACTGTCAACACTTATGAGCACATAAACAAGGATGGACAGTGACAAGGATGGTAAGAAAGTAGATCAAAAGATCTACATAGTATAATAGGTTCATTACTTTACTTAATGTTAAGCAGATCTGATATTTTATTTAGTGTATGCATGTGTGGTAGATACCAAGCTTTTAGGTACTTAGCTAGAACTCATGATTTAGGTCTTTGGTATCCAAAATCATGTGAAATTAATTTAGTAGGATACTCTGATGCTGACTATGCTGGAAGCAAAATAGATAGAAAAAGCACTAGTGCTTGTTGTCAATTTCTTGCAGGATGTCTGATATCATGGTCCTCAAAGAAGCAAAATTCAGTACCACTGTCTACAACTGAAGCTGAGTATGTGGCTGCTGGAAGCTGCTTTACACAACTTCTATGGATCAAATAGCAACTTGAGGATTATGGGCTATATATCAAGATAATTCCCCTGTTGTGCGACAACACCAGTGCTATAAATCTCACCAAGAATCCAGTACAACATTCAAGGACAAAACACATTGAGGTTAGATATCATTTTATTCGTGATCATGTAGCTAATGGGAACATAGATATTTCCTTTATTGATACAAATAATCAGTTAGCAGATATCTTCACAAAGGTCTTACCTGAAGAGAGGTTTACATCTCTTAGAAGGGAATTATGCATGTGCAAATTATGAAAAATTTATCTGTATAAAACTGAAATATAAATTATCAGAATGTTAATTATTTTTCCTCCCTGGATTTAAGCAAATTTCCTCACAGATTCTTGTGTTAAGTCATTTCTGGCGATTCGCTATTTTACAAGCTTTTATTCCTATCGAACCAGTCATTTTGTCATTTTTTGCCATAAAAGCGGCTCCTGTTTCGAAAAAATGATTATTTTTTGATATACTTGAAATCCATGTGGTAACGATTCACATCCCTTTTTCATCCCCTTCTTCCTGCCTGAGGCGATACCCTATCGACTCCGGCATCGACTCTCTGAGCTTTCAAGATCCAAAACTCCTTCCTGCGAGAAATTTCTCTGGGATTTCTGTCCCTCTCCTCACTCCAACCCTTCATAAACTTTCCCATCAAATTCCATGGCCGCACCTATTGTTTCTGGTAGCGTCGGGGGCTATGGAGCCGAGTTCCTCACATCAGAGCAGCAGTAAAGGTTCACCTTTGTGAAGACGAAACTCTGTGGAAACAAGGCAGTGGATATTGTAGACTTGGAAAAGAATGGGATGCACAGCATCGTGGCAGCTATGGAAAGGATGAAATGGACAGAGATTGCAACCTTCTCTGAGGTAAGCTACCCAGACTTGGTGAAGGCATTCTATGTTTGCTTAAGAACTAAGGCGGACGGGTCCTTGACGTCATCTGTGAAGGATCGAGGAAAAGGTGTGGATAAGATCTAGAAGGGGGGGGGGATGAATAGATCTATGCCACTCTATGCGGAAGCTTAAGCAATTTAAAAATTACTTTGAGAATCAGAGACAATTTTAACAGTGAAAAACACAGATCTGATGAGATGTTAAGAGAGTTGATAAAATAGATGTGAAACCAGTTGATTAAGTGAATCTTAAGCCATCCTGTGCAAGCATCTAACGGATAATAGAATCAAACCACAAATAGACAAGTGCACAGAGATTTTTAGGTGGTTCGGAAATCACACATGTGATTCCTACATCCACCCCTCACACCCAGTGAGGATTCACTAAACAACCTGGGTAACACACCCACTGGAGCCAGACAACTCCAACACCTGAGTTTATAGCTCACACACCTCTAGAGTAAGACTACTCTAGATCCCTGAGCAAGACTGCTCAACCAACACTTGAGTTCGACGACTCAACCTAAGCACAATGGCTCATAAATGACTTTGCTAGACACCAACACAAGACATAGATCTTCTAGCAGCAGATCATGTCGAACATGAGAACATTCATGAGAATTATGCAGAAGCACTTCCACAATGTCAAAATGTCTCAGAAGAACAAAAGTACATTGATAATTGTATGAAAAGACTTTGTTCTTCAGTGTACTCCCTTGTAGAAGCTCAGATTGGGAAGAAGCTTGGATTCTTGAAGTCCCAAGCGATGCTCTGCACTTTTAAACTTGGGGATCTTCCTTGAATTCTTCTCCAACGGATACTTCTACTTGATTGCTTCCTTGAGGCGCTTCAAACGCTTCTTCGAGGATCACACTCCAATTCTCACAATCGAATTGATGAGAATTGGTCTTCATAAGACACCAGGAGAGCAGAGGAGGGAGATGAACTCTTCTCGCCACCAAAGGGAACTTTCTGGAGGCTCCAAGAGTTCGTTGGGTCTCTTGATGTGATGGATGGCCAATTGGGGGCTTTTTATACCCAAAAGATTCCAAAGATACCCCTTGGGTACAAGGGCACACGATCCTAGGTTGATACACCATCACCCTAGGATGACACGTGGCAATCATCCATCTTAAGTTGGAATCTTTCCGTAGTGTGTCGACCTGCCCTGGTGGTGGTGTCGACACACTGTCCCAAACCTGAAAATAGGTTGTTCTGGGAACGAGGTCCAGTGTCGACCTGCTCTCATCTTGCGTCGACCTGCTGTCCCATTCTGCAAACAGACTGTTCTGGGAATTGATCCAGTGTGGACCTGCTCTGGTGGTAGTGTCGACCTGCTATCCCAATTCTGAAAATAGGTTGTTCTGGGAACAAGGTCCAGTGTCGACCTGCCCTCATCCTGCGTCGACCTGGGTAGTCTAATTCCTGGAATTTGCAACTCGTGTCGACCTGCTTTTTGACTAGTGCCGACACAGTCTCAACATTTCTTTCGCTTTTTGCCTTTGAGTCTGAGGTGTTGTGTCGACACCATTGTGGAGTGTGTCGGCACCATCTTTGCAAAAAGTATTTGTACCTGAAAATTAAACACATATATCATTAGTAAAATATTTTATTATTAGTATAAATGATAAGTGTGCTTTGAAATATGCTTTTTGAATATAAATTTCAGGTGAAATGTGTGTATCATGTTTCAATTAGTTTGCATTCAAATCACATTTGTCATCATCAAAATAAGAGGGAAATGATATGAAATTACACTCAACCCAACAATCTCTCCCTTTTTGATGATGGCAACATTAAATCCATATGACAATGAGGTTTTGATGAGAAGTGATTTTAAGCAATTTTTTGTTATTCATGGTCCTTATTTTTCTTTTTGTGTTCATGCTTGTCAATGACCTTTAAATATAACTCAGTCACAATTGATGGTTGTACTTGTGATGTACAATGTTACTTGAAGTAAGTTAGTTGCATAAAGAAGGTCAAGCAACTTGACAAGCATTTATACATTCGCATTCACATAATAGTTTTCAATCACATTGAAGACACAAATGAGAAATTCATTCAAGCTATGCAAAAAGCATTTCATTTCTTTCAAGAGAAACATTACAATCTTTCCAAAAAGATTACAATCATTTCTTGTTCTCTTTCTTTCTTCTCCCCCTTTAAATTTATCTGGAGCAGTAGTAGAGAAGATGCGGCAAGCTATCCGCAGCAAAAATCTAAGGGAAAGCTGATTTTCTATGGTAAATGGTGTTGGAACAAAACTTCTGTGGCTGAGGGTGAGGCCATAATTGGCGAAGCCCAAGAAGTCCAGGAAGAGGTAGGAGAGGCTGCAGCCCAAATAGCTCAAGAAGAATCAGCAGCAGCAGCTATAGAGGGACCTGTTGTCCTAGAAGAACATCAAGAAGGTCTCAGTTCAGAGTCTGCAGTGGTTCGAGAGGAATCAGTACAGACAGAGCTCCAGTAGCAACAGACCAGGCACCAGCACCAGTAGAATGAGCAGCAGCTCTATCTGAAGAAGCACCAGCAGCAGCAGAGGCCAGAGCAGAAGAATCTGTGGCCATTGGAACACTAATTGAAGAAATTCCTTCAGAGAATATTTTGCCAGTTGTGGGAACCTCTGAAAATCTAAACCGCACCACTATTGTGGCATCCATTCTTAGAGATGTGCTGGAATCCATCTCTAGCACTCAAGGGGAGCCTGAGAGGTTCAGTGAATCAGTAGCTTCAGAAGTTGTGGCATCGGGCCACACAGATGAGATCATCATGGAGAAAGCTCCTCGTCAGGGGGAGCAAGTAGTTGCTAATGAGAAAATATCAGTGGAAGATGCTCCTATTGAGGGGGAGCAATCTATTGATGAGGAGGCAGCTCCTCAGGGGGAGCACACTGAAAGTGTCCCCATGGATAATGAAGAGCATGTTGAATTCGAGGAGCACATTGCTAGGGCACATAGCAAAAGGAAAAGAATAGCTCATAGGAAGCCTGTTATTTCAAGGCTGAATGTGCAAGGAAAGACTCTCTCATCTCTGCAGTCTGATATTCAATGTCTTCTTATCAGCCAAACTTCTGCAGCTAATGAAATTGGAACTTTGTCCACTGAAGTGCACAGCTTAAGAGATGATTTTAAAATGTTCAAACAATTATGCCGATTGATGAAAGGTGAGTTCGAGAGTGTCAAGAAGCTCATCTCCTCAAGGGAGCAATCCTCCTCTGCCCCTCCTATTCCCCCTCCTGCTAATCCAGTCAGCAGTTCAGGGCCTTCTCAGGCCAGGCAGCAAGAAGAAGAGGCCGGGCCATCAGGGCCATCTGGTATAGCAGAAGATCGGCCATCAGGGAAAATTGTGGTAGAACTAGTATGGCCAACCGGGCCTCAGGCGGTTCAGAAGGAACCAGCAGGGCCATCAGGGCCAGTCAAGGTTGTTTCAGGGCCATCAGGGCCAGTTAAGGTTGTTTCAGGGCCAACAGGGTCAGTGGTCTCCGAGGATGTGCAGTCAAGTGTAGAAGAGCTAGCAGTTGCTCCTAAAGCTCCTGAGCCTTCATTCCTTGCAACACCAGCCCCTTCTTCACCACCATCTTCTTCTATACTACCTCCAGCTCCACCTACCTTCAAACAACATGTACCAAGAACCATCTCATCTCCAGCACCTTTTCCCTCTAAACCTCATTCGTCTCCTATCATGCCTACTATCATTTCCACATCCATTTCTCCCTCTCCTCCTGTTATTGATCCTCCAGTTTCTTCATCAGCTAGAGCCTCTTCCTCCTCTGGTCCCTCATCAGCCGGGGCATCCACTATTCTTTCTCCTAGATCATTCCTTCACCCTCCTACTCCACCTACATCTGTTATAATTACTCCTACTAATCCACAACATGATAGTGTTTTTCAAAATAAATTTGAGGATGAGTTGGAACGCACCACACTCATCTCAATCCTGGCAGTTGCTTCACATGTTAACAGGATTGATTCTTCTAGTCATGTTTCTAAAAAGAGGAAAATTTCAAAATCTCTTGCTCTTTCCTCTGAACCCATGTTTCCTCCTCATTGATACTCCCTCTCAGTTGTAAATCGAAGGAGACCAATTTAATGCGAATATCTCCAAAAATGTACTCTCACCAAGCTTTTTGGCATTCCTTTTCTCAATCTTTCTGATCACCTTAATATTGTATTTCCCTACTGCCACCTTTCCAAAGTCGACCAACTCAAAATCTTCCAGTTGGCTGAATGCAAGACTGAAGATCAGTGGGCCAAAGGGCATAAGTCTCTCTACAGCAAGTATCTTCTTGCCAGATCAGACAGCACCTCTCGACAGGATCATCCTTTCACCCTTTTTGAATGGTTTGTATTTCATCATCAAGCACTTTGGGGCTCTTTCATTCTCAAAGAAATTAGAATCACCAGGTGCTTCAGCTTTACAATGATTTTTGTTATTTACGGAAGCTACCCGAAGTTCAGTTTGGCCAATTCCATGGGGCTCTTGCTACTCTTCGATCTGAAGGTCCCATTAATTGCCCCTTCATAGTGGACTTCACCAATCTGAAGATGCCTGAAGTAGTATTTCTCCCGAAGTTACACTCCTTGGTCTTGGATTCCTCCGTTGGCTCTCATGCCTTTGAAAGATTTGCACGAGTCATGGGGAGAATCTCAGCTCAGAAGGGTCACCTTCCCTCCTTTCAGAGGTTTATCTTTCACGAATATCATCTGGGCCACATCTCTTCTGCAGTGCTTGCTCCTTTGATATCTGAATGTGAAAGACTCTCTCCCACAGATTGGGAGAAGCACTACAATGAATCTGCTCTCTAATTGGAATCCTTGAACAGCTCCTTGGTCCGAGCAGGCAAGCCACCTCTCTCTGCTGAAGCTTTCCTAGACTTGAATTCCATCAATCCAGTTTAGGAACTGTTTGTGCAATGGGCTGCGCGGTTCTCCGCTTTTATTTCCTTGCTAAAAGACCTGAAGGATCATCAGCTCTTCTATCCTGTTACCATTGCTCACTTCCTTCAGCATGCCAGTTTTGGGAAGTCCAGCCATTTCAGGTTCACCCTTGATAAGGATCAGTATGTGCATTTCTTAGAAGAGCAACGAAACTTTACATTGAGCGCATGCGTCCTGAGATGGGTGTATCCTTCACTATAGATTCTGGCATCTTCCAACAATTTTTTGAAGAACAGGAGATTAAGGCTTGGGAACTTATTTCCCAGCATGCCTCTCTTCTTTCTCCAATTCAATCCATTCTGTTTCTTCAGTGGCTATCGATAAGTCTACATCTTGTTGTCGACAGATCTTCACTTCCAGAACCAACTATTTGTGTCTCAGTACCTGTAACGGCCCACTTCCACCCGGTACGGTTATACCAACCCACATCGGATTAGAGCAAGTCGCTACAGGGGAGAAAACCCCAACGATAGTCGCATGAGATATACACAAAAAGAAAGGAATATTGCATCGAAAAATAAATAACTTTTATCCCATCAACTTTATCATCCACATTCCACAGTCTATGTAGTCCATGAAAGAGAGAACATAATATAACATCCACTAAACATATAGCCAGTTTTCCAATTACAAAATAGCCAAAGTTCAAATTACAATTGCATTACATACTAGGAAATAAATTACAAGTCTTCAATCTATTCTTCACACTCCACATCTGATCTTGCTAAGTCCTCCACTTCCAAACCTCCTAAAGTGTTTAGCAAGGGTGAGTCTACACAATAGACTCAGCAAGCAACTTAAAACTTCAAACCATGCACTTACTACCCATGCTTTCTAACAATTTAACACTTTACTAACTTACTAGAACATAACAATTAAACTCATACATGGTCATGCTACAACGTAGATGCTTAAACATGGAATCTATTAAACAGACTTATGCTAAATCATGTATAACAAAATTCTAAACATGGTCATTTATAACATGGATTCACTATCATAAGAGCATTCATATAATCACATGCTTTCATTTCAAAATTTAACCTAACAATTACACATGGCATATATTTAAATTTATAACATGACACTAAACACATGCTCATCAAGTAATTTCTAACTCGTTGATATAATAACATACACCTACACATGGTACTAAACATGATATCACAATTTACATAAATCACATTAACATGGATCATATTAACACATGTATTTACCTTTTCATTACATATTCACATGCATTTTACCTTTGCTTTCACATGCACTTACTTTCACATTCACTTTCATTACAACAAGATTTCACATAGTTTTCACAAAGTTTCACTTTGCACGTATCACATGTCACATCACTTGCACTTACCACGTGCCGCATTCACATATCACTTTACACATTTACACATATCCACTTTTACACATTGCCAAGACACAGCCCAAACCACCACTAGAAGGATCACTTAACACATACACATACTTAATCACCAGGCAAAGTGACCAAGTCTTAGTTACTGCGCAGAACCGGGCGAAGCCCTCCCCACCATTACCAGTGGAACTTGTAGACCTCTAGGATTTCACACGACCCGTTGCTTCGGGTATCACGTAACACATTTGAGCTTTCTCGTAGGGGGACTACTACAGTATAGCTCCACGCAATCTATGGTGGCAGTGTCTTATTGGCACAAATTTTATCTTTTCACGTTAACACATTTCACACACACATACCACACATTCTCTCACTTTCCATACACATGCACATATATTTCATGAAACAATTACTTATCACTTTTAATTTCTCAGATTAAACTTAAACAGTAATTGACAAAACCAAATCATGATGCTAATCACATTCTTGCACAAAATTGAGACTTGATATTAAAACACGTTATAGAAAGCTTTAAAAATTAACAACTAATTGCAGGGTACTTAGAATATTATGAAATTTTAACCACAGGGTAGGTATAGTACGTGGAACATATCTGTAATTTTTCAGAATTTTAGGAATAGCACAACTATTTTTTGTATTTAACAGAGATTACATGTAATTTAACATGATAATTCAGTTAGGCATGGTAGACAGGAAAGCAGTCGGTCTTAATAGGTCCCAAATAGGTGAACAGTCTCTCTAAGAGCATGATAAATTTTTGAGTCAATAACATGCAACAAAACTATTTATTTAAAATTAAACAAAGTCATAACATGCTTATTCTCTAATAACATAAATTATACTAAATAATATCATGCTCAAAAAATTGACACATCCTCATGATATGACCTAAAGACCATCATCACCAACAACAATTTTTACAGCATGTACAAACTTCCAAACATTCGAAAATCATCACACAGAGATTAAACATGAAGTTCTACAGGAAACACATAAACTTGACGGCAAGGGTCTTGCCGTCAGAAAGAGTTAACGGCATGATCTACTGCCGTCGACCCAAGAACTTGGTGGCAACACTGTTGTCGTCAATCTGCTGTCTGCACACTACAGACCGATCAAGGAAAAGAGATATTTTTGGGGGGTCCAGGCATGAAATAAAAATCCGTAAAAATCTTAAAACCCTAAAGGATAAGTCTATGGAGAGAAACCCTAAGTTACATGGCTAGAAATAAATCTCTAATGGGATTAATTGTTTGAAGAAGCCCTCCTCGGCCAAGCCAAGAAGGTGACACTTTCAACCCCGAATCAACTCTTCACGCTTGAACAGAAGATCCTCCGGAGTCGGGGAAGCCTCTACAATGCTTGGAGTATCTCCCATTCGAAGAAGATCGCCAGAGGACCTCCCCAAACGCCGGATGAAGCTTGCCAAAGTACTAATTTTTCACACAAGTAGGTATTTCCTCATGAGCCAAAGACCTAATCTCGCTGAAAACACTAGGTTATATAGGGCTAATGGGTCGGGGCATTCTTAAGGTTAAGTCATCCTACAGTTAGGATTGTTTCCTAATCAAGAACCCGTAAGAAACACAACCGTTTTCAGACTGGAAATGCAACACAATTGGAGAAGTAAACGTCCAGGTCACTACCATTGGCCAAAAGTCAACGTCAATTGATGTTGATGTCAAGATTTTTTGGTCAGACATTAAACGGCACACTTGTGGCCGTCTACTCACTCTTAACGTCAAGAGATGTTCACGTTAAGAAGAACTTCGGCCAGAACACAAATATAATTAAATAAACACACATACACAGAATAAATAATACCATATGCACATTTAAATAAATATAATACACAGAATTCAATAAATATATTATATGCATAGAATAAAAATATTATATGCACCAAATTTGAGGGATCTCACACCCTCTCCCCCATAAAAGGGATCTTCTACCTCGAAGATCGGATCTTCTACCTGTGGTGATGTCGTCGTCATCGTCTCCGGTTAATGCATACACTCTGGCCGGTGCTTGTGGTCTTGATGCTGGCTTCTTTGTTGTTGCTGCTGGAACAACTCGTGGAATGAACATCTTCAGCTTCGGACACTCTCTAATCCGATGTTCTAGGCTGCCACACTTGAGACATCATCTCGACTTTGTCCAACACAAGTCTCCGCCATGACGCTTGTACACACTTGGGCTTCTCACTACCTGTAGAAGCTACTAACTGGGGTGCTGACTTTGCTGCTACTATAGCTGGTTGCTGATCTTCCACGAGTTTCTTTATCTTCTTGTTCTGTCGTTGGAACAGTTCTGGAAACCTCTTCATTTGATCCTTCTTCTCTTCCTGGTATAATTCCATCTCACTCTCCTGCCTACATGTCGCACTAAGAGCCACATCCATAGTCCTATGGTCGAATGCTACAAGTCTAGCTCTCAATGATGGTCTGAGCCCCATCACGAACTTCTTTACCTTACGCATCTCGTTAGCAGCTATGTGTGGTACGAACCTCAATAACTCCGCGAATCACGCCTCATACTCCAGGACTGACATAGAACTTTGAGTCAACACCAAGAACTCCTGCTCCATCTTGTCCTAGATGTGATCGTGAACATACTTGGCCTCGAATAACCTTACGAATTCTTCCCAAGTCACCTCTAGCTCCAAACCCTCAAACTGCGTGCGAAGAACAGAAGACCACCACACGTCGGCTCGCTTCTGAAGCATGTATGTCGCCAAGCTGACCATGTCATTCTCTGAACACCTGATAGCTCTAAATATCTTCTCGATCTCTCTAAGCCAACTCTCTGCAACCAACGGCTGACTCTCCCCTTAAAAGAAGGTGGAGCCATCCGTTTAAACCTCTCCATGACTAACACTCCTCCAACACCACGGTCCTGCTGAGCTGGTGCTGGAACCTGAGCTTGAAGTTGCGGCATATGCAAGTGTACTTTTCCTTGTAGGGGGAAGAACTAGGTATGCTTCATACAGAAGGTGTGTAGTACCCCGAAAAATTCATTAAATTGAAAATATAGATAAATTGAAAATTTATCAATTCAAACTAGTTAAAAAGGTACGCATCAATATCGCATGTGTAAAAACTCATATAAAAATGTCGTAAAAATAGTTGTTATACTTTAAATAATATTCTCTAATGACCCATCAAGAAATTTGGGCAGAGAAAAATCATTTTAACAAGTTTAGGAATTTATGCAACTTATTATCATAATTAAGGAATAAGTCGGAAAACCCATTATTTTATGAGCCAAGGTGGATTATAAAATAAAATAAACATGTGGGTAGACTTTAAATAATATGGGTTGATAGCCATTATGATAACTGGACCAACAGACAATTTTTGCCAATGAATAAATTCCCTAATAAAAGGATAATTAAAATCCATTAAGTAAATTAAGTATATGGGTTGTACAATTGAGCCGTACATAAGTTATTGGGCCAAAAGCAAGAGCCCAAATGATAAAGGTTAGAAATATTGTGATAAATGATACTAAATTGAATTGAAAAAAGAAATTAATTGAAAAAATTTGATAAATAGATTTAAATTAGAATAAATGGTGAATAAATAGAATTAAACTAAAACCCATTAAGATGAATTAGGATTGAGTTATACTAGTGGTCCAAACATAAAAGAATGGGCCCAATTGTGAAGAGCCCATCCTGAAGAGCTGCCAGCATCTGTGCTTGAGTCTGCATCACTTGTACGAGTCCTTGCATGAATGTGCCTTAGTCAATAATGGTGGCGGGGGTGGCGCAGGTGGTCCCTAAGGTGCTGGCACTCTCGGCTGCTCACTTGCAGTCCTCCTTGGCTCCTCATCTTGACTAGGCACACTCGAACGACGAGTCCTTGCAGCCATAGCCTACAAAATAAATACCAAGTCAAGCTCCATTATTACTACACCTAACATATTATCATGCGTTCATCTTATCACTTTTCTAGTCCTGTCTTAGTTATTCTACGGATATGGCTACCCACTACAAAGACATTGAGAAGTGAATTAAGTTGATGGCTATTCATGTATAATCTCAACCTTGCGGCTCTGATACCATCTCTATAACGGCCCACTTCCACCCGGTACGGTTATTCCCACCCACATCGGATGAGAGCAAGTCGCTACAGGTGAGAAAAACCCCAACGATAGTCACATGGGCTGAGATATACACAAATAGAATGGAATATTGGAGCAAAAAATAAATAACTCTTATCCCATCAACTTTATCATCCAAATTCCACAGTCTATATAGTTCAAGAAAGAGATAACATAATATAACATCCACTAAACATATACCCAGTTTTCCAATTACAAAATAGCCAAAGTTCAAATTACAATTGCATTACATACTAGGAAATAAATTACAAGTCTTCAATCTATTCTTCACGCTCCGCGTTTGTTCTTGCTAAGTCCTCCGCTTCCAAACCTCCTAAAATGTTTAGCAAGGGTAAGCCTACACAATAGACTCAGCAAGCAACTAAATCTTCAAACCATGCAAATACCACACATGCTTTCTAACAATTTAACACTTTACTAACTTACTAGAATTTAACAATTAAACTCATGCATGCTCATGCTACAACATAGATGCTTAAACATGGAATCTATTAAATAGACTTAAGTTAAATCATGTATAACAAAATTCTAAACATGGTCATTTATAACATGGATTCACTATCATAAGAGCATTCATATAATCACATGCTTTAATTTCATAATTTCACCTAACACTAACACATGGCTTATATTTAAATTTATAACATGACACTAAACATATGCACGTCAAGTAATTTCTAACTCGTGGATATAAAAACATACACCTACATATGGTACTAAACATGATATCACAATTTACATAAATCACATTAACATGGATCATATTAACACATGCATTTACCTTTTCATGACATATTCACATGCATTTTACCTTTGCTTTCACATGCACTTACTTTCACATTCACTTTCATTACAACAAGCTTTAACATAGTTTCACTTTGCACGTTCACGTATCACATGTCACATCACTTACACTTACCACGTGCCACATTCACATATCACTTCACACATTTTACGCATATCCACTTTTACACATTGCCAAGACACAGCCCAAACCACCACTAGAAAGATCACTTAACACATACACGTACTTAATCACCAGTCAAAGTGACCATGTCTTGGTTAATGTGCAGAACCAGGGGAAGTCCTCCCCACCATTACTAGTCGAACTTGTCCACCTCAAGGATTTCACATGACCCGTTGCCCCGGGTATCACATAACACATTTGAGCTTTCCCATAGGGGCACTACTACAATACATCTCCATGCAATCTATGGTGGCAGTGTCTTATTGGCACAAATTTTATCTTTTCACGTTAACACATTTCACACATACATACAACACGTTCTCTCACTTTCCATGCACATGCACATATATTTCATGAAACAATTACTTATCACTTTCAGTTTCTCATATTAACCTTAAACAGTAATTGACTGAACCAAATCATGATGCTAATCACATTCATACACATAATTGCGACTTGATATTAAAACATGTTATAGAAAGCTTCAGAAATTAACAACTAATTGCAGCGTACTCAGAATAATATCAAATTTTAACCACTCGGTAGATATAGTACATGGGACATATATGTAATTTTTCAGAATTTTAGGAATAGTACAACTATTTTTTGTACTTAACAGAGATTACACATAATTTAACAAGATAATTCCTTTAAGCATGGTAGACAGTAAAGCAGTTGGTCTTAATAGGTCCTAAACAGGTGAACAGTCTCTCTAAGAGCATGATAAATTTTTGAGTCCATAACATGCAACAAAACTATTTATTTCAAATTAAACAAAGTCATAACATGCTTATTCTCGAATAACAGAAATTATACTAAATAATAGCATGCTAAAAAAATTGACAGATCCTCATGATATGACCTAAAGACCATAGTTCACCAACAACAATTTTTGCAGCATGTACAGACTTCCAAACATTCGAAAATCATCACACAGAGATTAAACATGAAGTTCTACAAGAAACACATGAACTTGACTTACCGTCAGAAAGAGTTAAGGACAGGATCTACTACCGTCGACCCAAGAACTTGGCGGCAACACTGTTTCTGTCAACCTGCTGTCTGCACACTATAGATCGAACATAGAAAATTGAGATTTTGGGGGGGTCCAGGCATGAAATAAAAATCCGTAAAAATCTTAAAACCTTAATGATAAGTCTATGGAGAGAAACCCTAAGTTACTTGCCTACAAATAAATCTCTAATGGGATTAATTGGTTGAAGAAGCCCTCCTCGGCCAAGCCAAGAAGGCGACACTTTCAACCCCGAATCAACTCTTCACGCTTTCATAGAAGATCCTCTGGAGTCTGGGAAGCCTCTACAATGCTTGGAGTATCTCCCAGTCGAAGAAGATCGCCAGAGGACCTCCCCAAATGCCGGATCAAGCTTGCCAAAGTACTGGTTTTTCACACAAGAACCCTAGGTTTTCCTCACGAGCCAAAGACTTAATCTCGCTGAAAAACTAGGTTTTATAGGGCTAATGGGGCTTAGGGTTAAGTCATCCTACCATTGGGATAATTTCCTAATCAAGAACACGAAAGAAACGCAGCCGTTTTCAGATCTGGAAACGCAACACAACTAGAGAAGTAAATGTCCAGCTCACTGCCGTTGACCAAACGTCAACGTCAATCGATGTTGACGTCAGGATTTTTCGATCAGACAGTAAATGGCACACTTGTGACCGTCTACTCACTCTTAACGTCAAGAGATGTTGACATAAGAAGAATTTCGGCCAGAACACAGAAATAATTAAATTAACACACATACACAGAATAAATAATACCATATGCACATTTAAATAAATATAATACACAGAATTCAATAAATATATTATATGGACAGAATAAACAATATTATATGCACCAAATTTAAGGGATCTCATACTACCTGTCAACACATATGTTTTGTTTGTTGACAGTTGCCTCACCATTTCATGACCCTTGAAGATTTATCAACTGTATTTTCAATCATGAATGAAATTTTTCATAACATCTTTAAGGGGGAGAATCGAAAACTTATACTCTTTACAACTTTTCATAATCAAATGGTTGATAAGGGCATTGAACTAATCAGAATTATTTTGAAATAATGATCAGAGATTGAGTCAAAGGATGTATCATCTAGAAAACATTGAACAAATCTAATTTCATAAAATGATTTCATTGAGTAATCTTTTTGTGGATGACCTTATATCTTAAATGCTTTGATAAGTAAGAAGACTCTTGACCTTAATATTCTGAATTTGCTTTTGACCTTAAACATTCATTGAACTTAAAATAAAAAATAAGGAAGGAGAAAAACTACCTATTTCATAAAATAATAAAAAAAAGGGAAGGTAGAGCAATGATGGTTCACATACTAAGTAACCGGAGACATTGGCATCACAAATGTCTGTCTTCGCGTCAAGAAGTCAAACTGTCACCTCTGTTTGGTATGATAGTTAATTACACTGAGTAACTGGGGGTATTGGCATCACAAATGTCTGCCTTCATGTCTAAAGGTGTAAACAAAACTGAATTACCACCTACCCTAAAGAAACATCAATATCATATGAGAAAATGAAATTGAGTGCAGCCTCCTTTCATTCAGTCAAGCTCATTCTAAATATTTATTGTCAAATGCTAATTTTAATATTCTTTTCAAGTGTCGACTGAACTTCACATCATAAAGACATAAGTAATTCTTCAATATAGATTTCATTCAATCAGTTATTTTACATAAATCTATTTTTTTGAGGTGCATTCTTCTTGGTACATTATCCAAGACTACTAGAACATTATCTCCAAATAATTGTGAAAAGATAAAATGCATTAATATTATTGTTCATGACATTTTGTAATGAGTGTATTACACTATTCAAACTCTTAAATTTGTATTGAACAGTTATTCTCATCTTGTACTAATCAAAAAGCCAGTTCTGTATACTTTTTCTCAGTGGTCGTCGACAGACGACTTGGGAGTTGTCGACAACTAAAACCCAATTCCACTCAAATCATGAACCAGTTCACATTCCATCTTGTTCTCTTGTGTCGGTTCACTTTTCAAAGAGTTTTAAATAACCCTAGGTGTTGACAAACACCCTTCATCCTTTCATCTTCTACCAACAGCTGCCCTTCTTCCTCTTAAACCCTCTTTCCTCTCAGGGCGACATCTCTAGTGTTTCTCCCTGCTGCTATCTTTCTTCCATCCTCTTCCTCTGATCCATTTCTTCTTTGTTTCATCCTCACCATGTCAACCCGGCAGAAGATGGTGGCCTCTCTTCAATGAAGATCATCTCAGGATGTTGGCAATAGTTGTAGGGATCCTGTAGAGCGCCGAAGAAAGCACAGAGCAGATCGCACCCCAGAGTTACATGTGCCACAAAATCTTGATCTAGTCAGGGTTCGTGGTGTATTCAACAAGATTATGCAACCTAGAGTTTTGGATTTTCCCTCTCTTAAAGACATGTTTCCATGCCTGGAAGTTTTATTCAGTCAACAAGGATGGCTTCCTTTTTTGTAATCTTAGAAGAAATACTCACCAACGGCTGTTACATAATTTTTTAACAACCTGGGTATGTCTGAGGATCAAGATTTTTACTCCACCGTTAGAGGTATCGCCTTCCAACTCACCCTAAATCTCCTCAGTCGAGCCTTACAAATACCAAACACTGAGGCTAATGTTCTTCTTACCCATTTACATACCTCTGACTATTATACCCTAATCACTCAGCAGTCTTATGTTCCCACCAAAGCCTTTGTTAAATTGAATGCCAACACCTTTCCACCCCTTCATCGGATGATCAATCATATCTTCACAACACTCATTGTTTCAAAATATGGTAGTAGAGAACTTGTCACTGAGGTTCACAAAATCCTCTTCTACTATTTTCTTCAAGGCCAACAAATCAATCTACCAAATCTCATGTTTCACCTCATCAAACATTGATACAACAATCCCAAACGCTCAATGCTTTATGCTTGTCTCATAACCACTATTCTCACCTTTGTTGGGACTCCCATTACCTCGGGTGAGCTTGTCACCCTCATAAGCCGAAGTGCTTATGATATCACAACAACACACAGAATGGGATACAAAATGGTTGAAGGCAGAGTCACAAGAACTCTAAAAGGTCAAGAGGCTGAGGAAGAGCAGGATTCAGAAGAAGATGACATTGATGAAGATGAGCCACAATTGGTGCAGATGGACATTTCTTAAAGCCATGAAGACATACCAAACATTCCCACTGAGCCAGATATTCAAAGTGCACCTCAAGTTCAAGTATTTGAGGATATGAAACAATTCTTTGCTGATCAATTATTTTAATTCCAGACAACCATCACATAGCATATCAACAATCAATTTGATCAGTTGAAGCAACATGTGAACACTAGACTGGTTGCCATTGAAGAAAGTCATGATCACCTTCAGAAGCATCTAGATGGGACATACTATAGTCTAATGAAGTTTCGTGATGATTTTCAACATCTATAGAATTTCTACAATCCACCCAATCCTCAAGATGATAACTTTTCCAATCTGTCATCTTTTGGAGCTCAGTCCACGTCATCCTACTCCTCCCGGGAATGACAATCCTTACACATGTATTGGGGAAATTTTGTTTGGGGATGAGGTTGGGTAGAAGTGCTTCAGATCATTTTGTCAATGTGTGCAATGCATATGTATGATCTGTGTCTGTCAAATGTACTGATTGCAAACCTTTCTAATGAAATCAACCTTTATCTTATCTTTTGACTTGTTGCCATTTCCATCTTTTTGAATGTTGTTAAAAAGGGGGAGAACTATGACTGTATTTTTGTCATCATCAAAAAGGGGGAGAAGTTGGGTTGTGATTGTATGAAAATCCATAATCATGGTTCTTATATGTTTTTGATGATGACATAATGGTTGTGAAAAATGATCACAAGTGTTAAAGAATGATAAATCACAGCACTGATGTGTTGACACATGTAATACACATGTCGACACACAATTCTAGATAATATCTAAGTTGATGGTTTTTGTTAGTAGGAGAATATGGGATACAAAGAAGTGCACAAATATCAAGCTCAAATATAAAATAGAAAAGATTAAAGAAGTCCTACAATAGTTGTCAACAACCTCCCTGTGTCTGTCAACAACCAGTTACAACCATCAGACAACAAGCTTCAAGAAAAACTAGTTCAAGCAGTAGTTGTCGACAACCTCTTTGCATCTGTCGACAATGACTGATAGCGTTCAGCAACAAGCTTCTGGAAAAATCAAAGTGAGCAGTAGCTGTCAACAACTCAACTAAACCTTCAAGGATTCAGTTCTGGATAAAAGACTTGCAACAGTAGCTATCGACAACCACCTTGAGTCTGTCGACAACCGCCGGTCTAGCACCAACACGTGAGACACAGGTGCTCTTTATTAGGGCGTCTTTTTCTCATACACACAAATCCCAATGTACTTGTGAGACAAGGGCACATCTATATAATAACTCCATTGCCTCCTTTTCGGACTAAGGAGCCTCCACACTCTTCCCAAGGCACATAAGCAACCAAAGGAAGGCTCCCCAGTGCTCTGCAAAAGTTCCAATGACCAACAGGCAGGAGAATCGTGTTAGGAGATCAAATTGGAAAAAATTTGTCATCAGAGCTCAAGCATCCACATCAGTTCATCTATAATTCGAAGTCAAAAGAAGATCTAAGCAAAGAACGTGGGGAATTCGATTCTCTCATCTATTCCTTCTCTACCTTGATTTCTTCCTTTGCACTTCAGTTTGTCAATTCAAGTGTGTGATGTTGAATTAAGCAATCCTTGTGCTCAATTCATGTGTGTGTGACTTGATCTGAGACATTGTTCATCTCATGTCACGTCTCGTGAATTATGCAGCGGATAATATTTAGATAATTTGAGTCGATATTCCAAGACGTGAACAGTCGACAAATAATCCTCTATCTAGCAAACACTAAATGTGTTTCCACACAACATCAAAATAGGGCCCAAATAATGCACTCAATTGAAATTGTATTCAAATCTTATCTCATTGTTTCAAATGGAACTAATACAACTCTTAAATGTTGATTAACAGGACTAAGACTCAATACAAAGAAAAGTATATGTATTCTCACTTCCTACTACGTTATCTAACGCTCACTCAAACTATAGATAGACACATAAGTTGGAACGCTCTTCATTCTGACGCATTCCCATCCTCGACTTGCTCCTCCTCGGGCACTTCATAGTCACCTAAAGGGTTAAAAGTAGGGAATGAACAAACTAGCCTAGTAGGATTTATATCTCAATGTGCGGGCAATGATATAATTGATTAGCAATTTAGAACTAGGTAAGCACGATTATCAGGATATGCATGTGTGAATAAAACTTGTTAAACATGATACGTGAACAAGCTAGATGGAATGATCATTATAGAGAAAGGTCTAGAATGATGTAATGAGCAAGAGCTATCAATAGAGTGACAAGTAACAAGCACGTAAGATTTCATTTAATTGCAATAATTGCAGGATGGCCATATCACGCAAGCAAGCAAGCGCGAGTACGATCATGTAACACTAATCAAGCACGAAGACACTAATGTACTTCAAGGAAAGATCCACCTTGAAATGCACACTAGGACACGTGTATGTGTTTATTGTATCTAGCATTCAACACAAGTACTTCCAGCACAGATGCAACGCCAGTAATCATTATACCCCATGGTTAACAGTATATTTATGACTCTCCCACATTGGGGCTAGACTGGAGCCCTTGGACACTCTCCGTGTGCAATCAACATCTCACTTAATTTCAATTGTAGATACCCACAGTCATTAATGTCCAATAAAAGTTTCAAGATATAGACAATTGTAATGTCATGTTCATGATGATGATGTGAAGAAGTAGTAAGTAAGGCGAACATGATTGTATGATATCAATAGTCAAAAGATAATTTCAACAGCATAACGGTGCAATTTAAGCTTTAGTTATCTCTGTACATTAATGGCTTAAGTTCAATCTTTCAAATCACACTCACGAGAACAACATGAGAAAGTAAGTGTACGCTATCTCTAAGGAACTTCAATAGTACAACCAACTCGGTCTCCTTGAGGGAATCCACAGAGTACGAAGATTTATGGAGGTCTTAAGAGAAAGGTCACGAGACTGTCGAAACGGAATGACCGGCCGTGAGTTTCCAATCCCCCAAGAAATGGTTGTCTCTATGTGCAAGTGTGTAGTGAAGTACGTGTCTCAATCCACAATCCATAGGTCACAAATGTGCGGAAAGCAATTAACATGATAACAAGAGATGAAACTATGCATTTAACTAGATATAAATTGCATGATTTTAGTGTATCATTTGTTCACTATAACAAGCTAGAGCAATAAGATGAACAATCAATAGTGTGCCTGATAGGTCATGTCATTAAAGAGCAATTAGAATAAATATTAACATAGTTATGGCTTTTTCAAGGGTTGACTGCTTTTAAGCCAATGAATAGACTTCATGCATTGCCCAGAACCAAGACATGCAAACCTTAAACTTTAGATCATGCAAAACAAGTCTCGGGCAGGCCTTTAAATCTGCGACGGACACAGTCGTCGCAATTAAGAAGACAACGCACGGTTCAAAACAAGACTCTGTAGAAGGTTTCTAAATCGCGACGGGCCTACCTGTCGCGTTTAATCATGACAGGTCAAAGTGTCGCCTTTTACAACAGGAATCGATTTCCAGATCAGTTACCTAATCGGGAACGCGACGGTCCCATCTATCGCATTAACAATGCGACAGATTGACATGTCGCGATGATGTTGAAACACAACGGTTCTACCCGTCGCGTTCAACAATCTATTTCAAACTCCGAATATAAAAATAGGCTAAAATCTTGGGCGAGAAAATAGTATGAATCGCAATGTACTACTACGTCGCGTTCATGCATGACATAGAAAACCATGCAGCGCACAATTTGAGGTGTCGGAACGGTCAAGTCCATGGTAGAATCGCGATAGGAAACTCAGTCGCCTTTTCCATATACACAACAGTCTAGTACGTTGTGTTCATGCCATGTAGAACATGACGTCTGGACTGGTCGCGATTTAGGGTTCGGCCTAAAAACGTAAAAACCTACACCACGATGCATGCAACGCTTATAGCTCATGATCTAGGGCTCTTTGGACGAAAGTATAAACATGAAACTTGTTTGGGAACAGGAACTAGGAGAGAAGTACGGCTTTGGATTCACATGATTGGGCCTCGTGGAACGTGAGAAACGACATGAACATGAAAAACTCGTAACATGCACGACTTTGACAAAATGTTTAATAATTCATGTATGCTAAATAAAAATTGTGGAAAATGTATGCACATGAAAATAGACTTGATGAACTACACATTGGTATAGGTTTTGCTTAGGTGTGGCCCGAGATCACCTACCTTTGGTCACTTCCTATAGTGTTCTTCTGCAAATCGATGCAGAACGCAAGTGGGGAAGAAGAGCTCTGGTTGAGGGTGATTTCCTCCTCCTCTGGTGCTCAAGCTCTGCTACCGACAACCCCAACTAGATGCTAACCCAACCCCAACGGTTTCTTGACGAGTATATAAGCATCTAGGGTTTTTAGGAGTCCCATTGTGTATAGGAAAGAGGGGTTGCGGTTTTGGGTTACCACCTTCCATATTTTGATTATTTCTCACCCAATTAGAGTGTATGAGGCTTTAGGCAACATCATACCATGGCTAGGCACGAATTTGGGTTGCCATGAAAGGCTAATTGCATTAGGATTTGCCCTAATTACCTCTTCCTATTTTCAGCTCAATTAGGGTTACGAATTTCTGGGGTATTTTCTTGCCTGATTTTATTCTTGGGCCATAAGTTGTCCTTTGGCCCAATTCTGTTAATGGGTCATCAACACATGTTGTTTGAAGTCTCTCCATCATCTTTGTTTAATTTATGATCATGTTCTATACCTATGATAACGGTTTTCCGATTTATTCCCTAATTAGGATAATTAGTCACAATGTGTTGTAAACATGGCCAATCGGATTTTCCGTTGCACAAATTTCTTCGTGGAACATTTAGGAATATTTTTTAGGGTTGAACTATTATTTTTACAGAAATTTCCGATATTATGAAAATTATTTATCTTCATTTATTTCAAATTTCAAATTACTGAATTTTCTAGGGTGCTACCCCCCCCCCGCTTAAGAGAATTTGGTCCCCAAATTCATAGATAAGATTTATAATGCAAGTGAGGTGTACTTACTAGTGAACAACTCCATATATCTTTTGCTCATTGCTTCTTCGGTTTCCCACATATCGTCTTCTTCCAGGTGTTGATTCCATCTAACCCTTACCAGTGGGATGACCTTGTTCCTTAATTGGCGCAGTTCCCGGTCCACAATATCTATTGGCCTTTCTTGATAAGTTTCATCTTTGTTGAACTCCAGAAGTTCATAATCTACGACGTGATAAGGATCGCGTACATATTTCTTCAACATAGATATGTGGAACACATTGTGTATTCCATCAAGTTGTGGTGGTAATGCCAGATGGTATGCAACTTCGCCTACTCTTTCGATAATTTCAAAAGGCCCAATGAATCTAGGTGACAGCTTGCCTTTATTTCTAAACCTTCTAATTCCACGACCTGGTGACACCTTTAAGAACACATGATCACCAACTTGAAACTCCAGGTCTCTCCTTCTACTGTCTGCATATGCCTTTTGCCTTTGTTGTGCCACATCCATCCTTTCTCGGATAAGCTTTACCTTCTCTGTAGTTTCCCTTATCATCTCTGGTCCTAGCATTTGCCTTTCGCCAACTTCATACCAGCATATAGGAGATCGGCAACTCCTACCATAAAGTGCTTCGAATGGTGACATTTGTATACTAGCTTGGTTGCTATTATTGTAGGCGAACTCCACAAGAGGTAAGTGTTCATGCCAACTACCTCCAAAGTCTAAAACATAGGGTCTAAGCATATCTTCGATTACCTGATTTGTTCTCTCCGTTTGACCATCAGTTTGCGGATGGAAAGCCGTGCTAAAGTTCAGTTTAGATCCCAAGGAATAGTGTAGTCCTTTCCAAAAGTGGGATGTAATCCTAGGGTCTCTATCAAACACGATAGACACCGGTACTCCATGTAGTCTGACTATTTCCTTCACATACAATGCAGCTAGAACATCAACTGACCACTTGTTCTTTACTGGCAAAAATTGAACGGACTTAGTTAAGCGGTCAACGATCACCCATATGCCGTCGAATCCACCTCTAGATTTAGGTAGTCCGAAAATGAAATCCCTCCCTATACCTTCCCATTTCTATGTTGGGATTTCTAGGAGTTTAAGTTTACCTACAGGTCGCAAGTGTTCTGCTTTGATCTTCTCGCAGGTTAAACACCTGGCAACAAATTCCGCCACTCCCCTTTTCATATTTGGCCACCAAAAACTCCTTTTCAAGTACTGATACATTTTAGTAGTTCTAGGATGAATGGTATACCTAGTCTTATGAGCCTCTTCCATAATCATCTTCTTTGTCTCCGCATGGTCTAGTACACAGACTCGATCCCGAAACAACAATCTTCCATCTTCGATTAATGAGAAGTTCGGCCTCTGGTCTAGATTAGCCTTAATTTCCACGGGCATCGGGTCATTGTCTTGAAGTGCTATAATATCCTCCAATAGTGTAGGTTGTGCTCTAACACTAGCAATCGGACATCCCTTCTTCTTAGTGTCAGCATCAACATCTAACTTGGCAAAGTCTTCTAGCAATCTCCATTCACCCACCATGAGACTTGACAAGGTAGCCATTCGCTTCCTACTAAGAGCATCTGCCACGGCATTTGCTTTTCCTGGATGATATTGGATAGTGAAGTCGAAGTCTTTAAGGTACTCAAACCACCTCCGCTGTCTCATGCGAAAATAGTGACGCCTTATCTTCAAGGCAAAGACTACAGCAGCTAGCTCCAGATCATGCACAGGATAGTTGTCTACATGCTTCTTTAATTGTCTGGAGCCGTAGCATATCACCTTCCCATTTTTCATTAACACACAACCTAGATCGATCCCAGATGCATCCGTATATACTTCAAAACTTCCACCCGTTACTGGCAATGTCAGTACATGTGCTGAAGTGAGGTGCTCCTTCAATGCCCTGAAACTCTCTTCACATTTGGCAGTCCATGTAAATGGATTCTCCTTATTAGTAAGTCTGGTCAATGGTACAAGTGTAACGACCCTCCTTATACCGATACGGTTACACCAACTCACGTCGATATAGAGAGCGTCGCTACAGTAGGACATTGACCCAACACATACATTAAGTTGAGATGTACACAAATATAGTCATTGAACAGCGGAATTAAAAGAACTCAATGTAAACTTTTATTCCATCATGCACATTCTATCCACAGTCCATATAGTACAAGAAATAAACTAAATTCACATAATTTAAATTCTAATTAAATTACATTGCCCACATTTTAATTACATAACATTATTGACTACATACTTATGAAAATAAAATACAACGCTATATCTCCACAACAATCTCCTACTCTCACTCTGAATCACTCCTGGCTATCTCCTCGGAGGAAGTGAAGACACCTACACCTGTACGCCGAAGCAAGAGTGAGTCTAAAAGACTCAGCAAGAAATCCATGCACATTATACATGCAAACATCATATGTATATTTTCCTTTCGATTAGAAACAATCAAGACATGTAGCATGGTTTGAACAATTCTTAAATTCTATGCATGAAACTTTTACAACATTATGGTACATGATACATGCTTTATGTTTCTTTTTAGCACTAAAATAAAGCCTATCACATGCTCTCTACACATTTCTTAAACATACTAAATCAAATTAAAACTCATTCCATCCATGATATAATATGTATGCAACTTAAACATGGGATTACACATAATGGAAGCAATACTCCTAGCATGGATTCTATGTACATTTTCACACATTTAACACAATTATAAACATGATTAGCTTGCTGATTTGACATGGATTTTGCACATTCATGTAATGGTTTACAATTTCACATGCTATCACATTGCTTTCACATATTCACATGTTCATTTGCACATTCTACAATTTCGCATTTCACTTATACACAACCACATTATTTTCACTTAATTGCAATGACACATAGTCTGAACCACCTCTAGAAGGACACACACATCACATTCACATACCTATCACCTAGGCAAAAATAGTGATAGATCTTGGTTAACTGCGCAGAACCGGGAGAAGCACTCTCCACCCTAACCAGTGGTACTTGTCCACCTCCAGGATTTCATCCTATTTGCCCATAGGATTTCACACACATGAACCTTCCCAAAGGGACTTTACTATGGTACAGTTCCACAGCCCTCTAAGGTAGCAGTGTCACCTATGGCACAAGTTTTACATAAATCTTTTTTATCACACATAGTTTGTACACTGTTAACACAATAATATCCAATTTCACATACGTGCATTTGGTTCAGTTATACCTAGCATGGTACTACTGTTCTTAACAATTAGTTCACATCATGATCCTACGCATGCTGCAATCATAGGATTATTCATCATTACATTCGATATGCTTTAACATGGTCATTTCTCATCTACAAATCAAAACAGTACTTACTGTCGCCCAAATAGTATGAAATTTTTATGATAGGTTAAGGATAGATTTCTCATCATATGCTCAAATTTTCAGATTTTTCAAAGTCATACACTATTTATAATAATTGGATCATTATCATGTAATTTTTTATTAAAATTTCATCTAACAAGGGTTTACATGAACACAGTTGGTCTTAACAGTTCAAATGCCTGAAAACAGTCATCATTTAGTTCTATAAAAATTATCAGGCTCAATCTCACAACCGACATATTTATACTAATCTAAACATGGTCATATACAACTCTCAATTCAATTTCAGAAATTTTAATAACTCACACAGAAATCAGAAATTTGTCAAATTTTTATAACATAACCTAATACATGCATATTACTCACAAAAATTTCATGAAGCCTCAGTTCAACATAAAAGTATGTGACTGGTAATTTATAGGATAAATACATGTATATCATTTCATTTCAGAAAATTTACTAATTTACACAATGGATGAAAATTTACCATAATCACAAGATATGATCTATCAACAACAATATAGTATTTTTACCATATATCCTCATGTTCGAAAAAAATCCAAAAAATAGATTTTATAGGGCAAACATGCACACTGTCACTGCATGATGAACTCAACGGCACACTGGTGGCCGCCAATCAGGTAGACGCAGCAAAGGATGCCGCCAACCTCAGATCTTAACGGCAGTCGATGAAGCCGTTAAGTTCCTGTCTGTAGAAATGTAGACAGATCTCATAGAAATAAAGGAGAACAGGGGTTCCAGAACACGAATAAAATCCGTAAAAATGTCTGGGACCTACTAGACTCATGTATGGACAATGGTCAAGGGTTACCTACCTTCGAAAAATTCTACAGACGGAGATTTGGGTCGAAGAAGCTCTCCTCGGCTTGTGCCAAGAAGCCTCTAAGATCACCTCGATCCGGCTTCTGTGATGAATCTTGCTACACACCGGAGTCGAGGAAGCCTTCCTCGATGCTTAGACTCCCTCCCAGTCATGGTATAACATCAAAACAAGCCTCAAATCGTCGGATCCAAGAGTTTAAAGGTCGAGTTTTGCACAGAAGGTTTCTAGGACAAAAGCCAAAAGGGTTGATCCGACCGCAAAAGGGTGGTTTTATAGAACTTTGGGGTCTTGGGTATGCGTAGGCATAGAGGGATGACCGTTGAGGATAGTTTCCTAAACATGGGCCGATAAAATCACGGGCATTTCTGGATCTGAAGCACAACAAGATTTGGGTTTTAGACGTCAACATCAATGGCCGCCTATATGAGGTTGGCGTCCATCGATATAGCCGCTGACCTCTACTCAACGTCAACTCATGTTGACGCCAAATGACATTTCGGCCAGAACTTAAAAATGCATAAAACTATATTTACACAATGCAAATACATGTAAATTACAATGTATACTTTAAAATATTATTTATACAATGTAAATAACTAACATACACATCAGAAACATATATATATATATATATATATATATATATATATATTCATATGTACAATAATACTCAAATAATATATATATATATAGCTACACACACAATGCATACAAATCCTCACACAACCAAACACCTGTATAAGAGGGCAAAATTTGAGGGCCTTACAACAATTATCTTTGAAAAATCTTTGATGAAACGAGGATGATAACCAGCTAAACCAAGAAAGCTTATAATCTCCGACATAGTTGTCGGCCTTGCCCAGTTCTTTACAGTCTCAACCTTAAATGGATCTACAGAGATTCTCTCCTTGGATATGATGTGGCCAAGGAAAGATACTTCCTCCATCCAGAATTCACACTTGCTAAGTTTGTCATAGAGTTGATTGTCTCCAAGCACTTGCAAAGCAACCCTCAAGTGTTCTTCATGCTCTTCTTTAGACATGGAGTAAATAAGGATATCATCAATGAATATCACTATGAATTGGTCTAAGTATGGCCTATAGATGTTGTTCATAAGTTGCATAAAGGCCGCTAGAGCATTTGTTAAGCCAACTGGCATGACCATGAACTCAGAGTGAGCATATCTACTCTAGAATGCTGACTTGTGTATTTCTTCTTCTTCAATTCTCAACTGATGGTAGTCTGATCTTAGATCGATCTTGGAAAAGAATTGTGCACCAGAGATCTGATCAAACAGCTCATCGATGCGAGGCAGTGGATACTTATTCTTTATTGTCAACTGATTTAACTGACGGTAATTAATGAAGAGTCTCATTGTCCCATCCTTCTTCGTGATAAACAGTACAGGTGCTCCCCACGGGGAAGTGCTAGGCCTGATGAAACCTTGATCTAACAACTCTTGGATCTACCCTTTTAGCTCCTGCAGTTCAACAGGGGACATGTGATATGGAGCTTTAGATACAGGGGATGCCTCAGGGAGTAGCTCCATGGTAAAATTTACCTCCTGTTCAGGTGGTATTCCGGTTAAGTCTTCTGGAATTATATCAGGATAGTCTCTTGCTATGGGAATGCCTTCTAGAGTTGGTTTCTTCTTTTCAGTCCCCATGACCGAAACTAGGAAAGCATCACAACCCAAGTTGATCAGCTTAGAAGCCTTTAGAGAGGATATCAAGACAAGGTGTTTATGATAGCGGGTGCCAAGTAGTGAAAGGTTTGAAAGGTTTGGTTTTTTGAAGGTGACCATCCTATGATGACAATTTACATCGGCATCATATTCGATCAACCAAACGACACCCAATATGGCATCATAGCCCTTCATGTCTAAACAAATGAGATCGGAAAGGAGATTGTGTCCTCCAATTATGGTTTCACATTTTGGCAAGTAGTGTGTGAGCTTAGATTCTGAGCCAAGTGGAGAAGCTACAGTGATCTTGGATTTCATGGGTACAGGTTTGATAGGTAGAATCGCAACAAATGTGGTGGAAATAAATGAATATGCAGCTCTAGTATCAATAAGTACAAAAGCAGGTTGAGAGTGTACGGAAATGGTACCTTCCACCATACCCCCTTCCTCGGGCAGGTCAGCTTCTACAACAACATTAAGGCGTCCTTGATGCCGTGGTACATTTTGAACTTTGTCTGGCTGGTCCATCAGCATAGGACAATCAGGAATACGGTGGTCACAACCACCACACCTCAAGCATGCCCTAAGCTTCTTCCAGCATTCTTTAGCTCGGTGTCCCAGTTTATCACAAAATCGGCAGTTCTCAGCTATCTGCCTTCCTTTTACTTTGACTTTCTTGTCCACATCATAGTCCCTTCCAGCATTCGGCCTCTTGTTGTTGTTGTTATAAGTGTTGTTGTTGTTGTTGTTACGTAAAGTTGGTGCCGCATTAGCCACTCCCTTCTTGACGAAGTTTGGCTTTAAGACATCCTTCCCTCTCATGCCTTCTACTTTGGCCATGGTATCTTCCACCAGTTGAGCTCTTTGGACCATCTCAGTGTATGTTTGTATGTCGTGAGGTTCGAGCTTTTCAATGAACATAGGCCGAAGCCCCTCTAGGAATCTATTGGCCTTCAATCTTTCTGTGCCCACCAGATGTGGGGCGTACACTACTAGACATGTCTGAGCTTCATACTCAGCCACAGACATGCTCTTTTGCTTCAGTGCGGCAAACTCCACCGCCTTCTTTTCCTTGACTCTCATAGAGAAATACTTTCCCCAGAATATTTCTAGGAATCCAGCCCATTCCAGTTCCGCTACATTGGGCAGATGAGCTGATGTGGCCTTCCACCATGCTCGGACATCCTTAGTAAATTGGAAAGTGGCAAGTACCACCTTCTCCCAATTTGTGCATTGCATTACTTGGAAAATTCTTTCAATCTCTTCTTGCCAGTTCTCTGCCTCATCTGGATCAGAGGATCTAGAGAAATGAGGAGGGTTCAAACTCCTGAAATTACCGTGTAGATCACCAGCTCCGTTCCTCGCAGCTGCAGCCTAATTTCCAGTCTAAACAATGTTCTATAATGCCTGAGTTAATCCAGCTATGGTTTCTTGCATAGCTTGCCACTGATTGCAAGTCATTGCAGAAGAGTAAAGAGTTATGAGGTTCCTAAGAAAAGGATAGAAACCAATTAATGTGTCTAGATGCATTGTAAGAGTCAATGGGTAGGATTGCCTAGTTTATTCAACTAACATATTCCCAGTCTCTACCCATTCTCACCAGGTACTATATGTAATTTCCACGACAAAAGTTCTAATGCCACTTAAACCAAGGACTTAAATATTCCTATTGTTTCCTAGTCTCTGATACCACTAAACTATCACGTTTCGAGAATTACACAGCGGATAATATTTGGATAATTCGAGTCGATATTCTGAGACGTGAATAGTTGGCAAATAAGCCTCTAGCTAGCAAGCACTAAATGCGTATCCACACAACATCATAATAGGGCTCAAATAATGAACTCAATTGAAACTATATTCAAATCTCATCTCGTTGTTTCAAATGGAACTAATACAACTCTTAAATGTTGAGTAACAGGACTAAGACTCAATAACAGGAAAAGTACATGTATTCTAACTTCCTATTACATTATCTAACGCTCACTCAAACTATAGATAGACACATAAGTTGGAACGCTCTTCACTCTGACGCATTCCCAACCTCGACTTGATCCTCCTTGGGCACTTCATAGTTACCTAAAGGGTTAAAAGTAGGGAATGAGCAAACTTGCCCAGTAAGATTTATATCTTAATGTGAGGGCAATGATATAAGTGATTAGCAATTTAGAACTAGGTAAGCACGATTATCAAGATATGCATGTGCGAATAAAACGCGTTAAACATGATACATGAGCAAGCAAGATGGAATGATCATGATATAGCAAGGTCTAGAATGATATAATGAGCAAGAGCTATCAATAGAGTGACAAGTAACAAGCACGCAAGATATCATTTAATTGCAATAATTGCAAGATAGCCATATTACGCAAGCAAGCAAGCACGAGCATGATCATGCAACACTAATCAAGCATGAAGACACTAATGTACACCAAAGAAAGATCCACCTGCAAATGCACACTAGGACACGTGTATGTGTTTATTGTATCTAGCATTCAACACGCAAGTACTCCCAACGCAAATGCAACCCTAGTAATCATTATACCCAATGGTTAACAGTATAATTATGACTCTCTATCATTGGTGCTAGACTGGAGCCCTTGGACACTCTCCGTGTTCGATCAACATCTCACTTAATTTCAAATGTAGTAACCTACAGTCATTAATGGCCAATAAGAGTTTCAAGATATAAACAATTGAAATGTCATGTTCATGATGATGATGTGAAGAAGTAGTAAGTAATGTGAACATGATTGAATCATAACAATAGTCAAAAGATAATTCCGAAGCATAACGGCGCAATTTAAGCTTTAGTTATCTCTTTACATTAATGGCCTAAGTTTAATCTTTCGAATCACACTCACGAGAACAAGATGAGAAAGGAAGTGCACGCTATCTCCAATGAACTTCAATGGTACAACCAACTCGATATGCATGAGAGAATCCACGGAGTACGGAGGTCTTAAGAGAAAAGTCACTAGACTGCCGATATGGAATGACTGGCCGTGAGTTTCCAATCCCCCAAGAAAGGGCTGCCTATATGTGCAATTGTGGAGTGAAGTACGTGTCTCAATCCACAATCCATCGTTCACAAATGTGCGGAAAGCAATTAACATGATAACAAGAGATGAAACTATGCATTTAACTTGATAAAAATTTCATGATTTTAGGGTAGCAATTGTTCACTATAACAAGCTAGAGCGATAAGATGAACAATAAATAGTGTGCCAGATAGGTCATGTCATGAAAGAGCATTTAGAATAAATATTCACTTAGTTATGGCTTTTTCATCGGTTAGCTACTTTTAAGCCACTGAACAGACTTCATGCATTGCCCAGAACCAAGACATGCAAACCTTAAACTCTAGATCATGCAAAACAAGTCTCAGGTAGGCCTTGAAATCCGTGACAGACACAGTCGTCGAAATTAAGAAGATAGTGCACAATTCAAAACAAGACTTTGTACAAGGTTTCTAAATCGTGACGGGCCTACTTGTCGCGTTTAAATCAAGACAGGTCAAAGCGTCATCTTTTACAACAGGAATCGATTGCCAGATCGATTACCTAATCAGGAACACGATTGTCCCATCTGTCGTGTTAACAACATGACAGATCGACATGTCGTGATGATGTTGACTTGTGACAGTTCTACCCGTTACGTTCAACAATTCATACTCTGAATATAAAAACATGCTAAAATCTTGGCCGGGAAAACAGTATGAATCGTGACATACTACTACATCACGTTCATGCATGACACAGAAAACCATGTAGCGCACAATTTGAGGTGTCAGAATGGTCAAGTCCACGACAGAATGCGATGGGACACTTAGTCGCCTTTTCCATAAATGCGACAGTCTGGTACGTCACGTTCATGCCATGTAGAACGTGATGTTTAGACTGGTCGCGATTTAAGGTTCGGTCTGAAAATGCAGAAAGCTGCACCATGATGCATGGAACACTTATAGCTCATGATCTAGGGATCTTTGGATGAAAGTATAAAAATGAAACTTGTTGGGAACTGGGAGTAGGAGACAACTACGGCTTTGGTTTCACATGATTCGGCCTTGGGGAACGTGATAAATGACTTGAACAAGAAAAACTCGAAACATGCATGACTTTGACAAAACATTTAATACTCGATGTATGCTCAATAAAAATTGGGGAAAATGCATGCACATGAAAATAGACATGATGAACTACACATTGGTATAGGTTTTGCTTAGGTTTGGCTCGAGATTACCTACCTTTGGTCGCTTCCTATAGTGTTCTTCTGCAGATCGATGCAAAACGCAAGTGGGGAAGAAGAGCTCCGATTGAGGGTGATTACCTCCTCCTCTGGTGCTCAAGCTCTGCTACAGACGACCCCAACAAGATGCTAACCTAACCCCAAGGGTTTCTTGACGAGTATAGAAGCATCTAGGGTTTTTACGAGTCCCACTGTGTATAGGAAAGAGGGGTTGCGGTTTTGGTTTTCCACCTTCCAAGTTTTGATGATTTCTCACCCAATTAGAGTGTGTGTGTAACATCCTCCCTCTTGTGGGTCAGTCACCTTCGGCTGAGGTCGCGACACTTCGACCCGTCGCCTTCTAAAGATGACAGAGGTGATCGTCGTGTTCTGGATAGGGATGCGCCAGCCACCCCTGTCCCGAGTTAGCTCTGACAGCAGCATGCTTCTTTGACATTTTGCTATCGGGATGGTTGAGACACCTGTCGTCACGCATGCATGAATATGACATGCCAGTCCATCTCGTTCATGATGTCAGGTCTGTATGTGGGACGCATGGTGGGTTTGACCGTCAGGTCTGACAGTCCTTCCCGATCGCGACGTAGGTAACCGTCGCGTTAGCGTTGCTAACATGACGGCCAGCTCCGTCGCGTTCTAAAGGCCGATGTTTAAGTTGCACATGCCACAGAACACCTCTTATGCTTCCCCTTTCACTAGTGTTTCTCCTCTCCGAACCCCTCTCTATGCTTCTTCGTCGTGGGGAGAGTGTGAGGGTGTGTGCGAGCTGTGTGGGTGGTTCTTCCTTCCTGGCTTGGCGTTCTTCTTCGGCATGGTTTCCTCTTTGCGTTGGTGACTCTCCCTCGACATGTAGGATGTTCGTGGCTCGTGGATGGAGTCTTCCTGGAGCTTGGAGCGAGGAGGAGGTGGTCATGCACACGAGAAGACCCCAATGGGTTGGCTCTTTGCTTTGAGGTAGGGACTACTTGCCTTCCCCCTAGTTCTACCATGCTAGGGTTCAATCCCCTTCTCCAATGCCTTAGAAACTCATGCTAGGGATGCATGTGTGCTTGTTGGATCCATATGATGCTTAGTTTTTACTTGGATTGGGGTTTTGAGTGAAGAGGGTTTCATGCTTGCATGTGAGATTCTTGAGTGTAGATCCATTTCCTTGGCATGCATGGGTGTGATTGAGGGTGGTTTGAGCTCCATACATGTGTTTACATCGTTCTACATGCTCCCCTCCCCTTGTGCACACTAGGTTTGTAGTTTTAGGGGTTGTTTTTGGAGGCCTCGGATGGCCTTTGTCTATGGTCGCGACAGGTTTCCTGGTCACAACCACGTTGCGACATATCACCTCGTCGTGTCATGTTGAACACATCTCTAGTACCCGTCACGTTCCTAATCGCGACGGGTATGTGCATCGCATTCATCAAGTCCCTATTTTGTGGCGATGGCCTACCCCATGACGGGGGTCTGGGTCGCCTTCTAGACTCAGGTCACGACAGGCAGAGTCATCGGGTTCTTTTCGCGATGGACCCCTGCGTCGCCTCTCTGACAGAGAGGGACTGGCGACCTATTCAAAGATCTGTTCTGTTGTGACTTTGTTTCTGGCACCTGTGCTGTTTCTTAGCACGGTCCTACTCTAGTCTTTCGTTTGGTGCTAGGCACTTGAGAGCTTGACCGCGAGACAGGTTGTTACCGTTACTTGGACCCTCTATCTCCGCATGCCTATTTGAGGAAATTCTCTGGGAGGCGGGCGAGGTCGAGTCACGGACTCTAGTAGCAGAGGGGAAAACGGTGGGGACAATGGCGTAGAGTCATTTGTATAGCTCTCTTACCTGAGTCTCAGACATCGAGGTGGTTTGGAGCACTTTCGATGTAGATCATCTAGTCCTTTTCTCACTGCCTTACTGTACGTGGTTTCAGAACCTTTAGAGGGCCAGGCATGGGACCGTAGTCTGGCTAGACTACAGTAGTTGTTGTTACTCTAGTTCCACGTCTCAGTCCGAAGGGAGGTGCTAGACATGGACTGTTGGTTGAGGGTAAGGCGCGTGGCGCACCGAACCGGTTGACTAGTGTAGTTGTTCTGTACCTAGTGGCCTTGTCCGGGTAGTTGTTTACTATCTGTGTTATGGCCTTGGGTTCTTCCTAGTGTCTTGGTTTACATGCGTTTTACGGTCCAGACGTTTAGTTTAGACCGTAGACTATGTAGTTTCTTTACGCTTGCACACTTTACTCTATTAGTAGAATAAATTTACTATTTTATTTATTTATCGTACATTTAGATCTATTCTGCTATTAGAACCAGTGGGAGTTTGGTAGTCCCTATTGGGCTTCTTCGTGAAGCTCATTCCATCTTTTACAGGTGAGACTTCACAGCAGCTCGTTCTGTGGTGGGCTGAGGAGACGGGGCCATAGTAGACGGCGTCTTTCGTGAGCAGTGTTCCCCAATACTTGTTTACTTCACCCTCGGGGTATGCCCCTAAGGGACTTTTTATCCCCTTTTATTTTTGCACTTGTACTTTGCTTACTTTGGGACCGTACTAGACTTGCACACTGTGTTGGGCTATTTTCTTTCACTTGTTGGTACTTCTAGTGCATTTGGTTGTCACTTACTCCTGATACATATCTTGTTAGACTGGTCCATTAGCCCTTCTGAGTGCTTGGGCCCATGGGTGGCAGTGCCGATGGTCAGATCCTTGGTGGGAGCCGAGGGTCCGGGCATCGGGGCCGTTACAGTGGTATCAGAGCAAGGGGTCTATCAAGACAAGTAATGGAATTAAGTGATAACGTAAAGTCCCATAGGAAGTACAACACTGCTAGCCGCAGGGTTATTTCGGTTAACTTGAATGTTAGTATGTGTCGCAGGACATGCCTCCACGTAGACACAGGCAGGTTCGAGAGCTGATGGAGCATCAGGACACCGAACCGGACGAGTCAGTTGCAGCCGAGCATGTGCCGGTTAATGCGCAACCTCAGCAATTCGAGCAGCCTGGTGTTGCGTTGGTACAGGGTGTCCCGTTGCAGCAGGGAGCACAATAGTAGCAATGGTTTCCACCCTCACCCCTGCCAGACGTCATAGAGTAGTGGTGGAGAGCTATGTTCCATGCCCCTTGGTTGTACTAGCAGTATCAGAAGTACCAGCAGATGTCGGCAGGAGGTCAGTAGTTCGTAGAGATGGCAGCAGAGGAGCAGCCACCACCAACCCTGCAGGCAGCACCAGTTCAGCCAGAGGTACCACCAGAGGTTCGTGCAGCTTCTTCGACATGTCCCCCACGTGGCCATTAGCGAGCAGGCTCGCACCGAGCGGTTCATTAGTGGGCTACACTCGGAGTTGAGGTGGGCCATGGCTGGTCACCTCTGTGACACCTTGGGGTTGGCAGTGGCGAGGGCTACCGCCTTGGAGAGGGAGTGTCGGTTTCAGCTGCAACAAGGAGGAGGCTCGGCGAGGTCTACCCCGTACCAGAACCCTTTGGGCAGTCGAGGGAGTGTGTCCTCTTCTTCTTCTTCGGGGACAGGCGGTGCTGGACTGACCTCGAAGTTGAAGAAGTTCCTCGCTCGAGGAGGTAGGCTGCATTACCAGCATTCACAACAGCAGTGACGTCAACTAGAGCTGCCAGTGGAGTAGTCTGTCCTGCAGGGAGCAAAGCAGAGCCAGCAGGGCATGTGTTTCTTTCACTGTGGGAAACAGGGTCACTTCAGGTGGGATTGTCTGTTGAGGCAGGGGCAGTAGCAGTTGGCACTGACCCAGTACACTCAGCAGGCACCCCAGGTGCACTACCCTCCACCCCAGTAGGCGCAGCGTCAGCAGCAGCACCAGGGATAGTTTCAGCAGTTGCAGTAGTGCCAGCAGCAGCCTCATCGAGGACGTGGTCACGGTCGGGTGATGAACATCACCAGAGAGGAGGCAAAGGCTTCTAATCTGGTCGTCGATAAGGTTCCTATCCTTCATAGACTTGCTCGTGTTTTGATTGATCCAGGTGCCACGCACTATTTTGCTTCAGAGGAGTTCTTTGCTACCTTGACTGAGTTTGCTCCAGAGCAGACCTGTGACCTAGCTGTTGAGCTTTTGACGGGTGATTACGTGCGTACTTTGGGTTACCTAGAGGGTGTCACCGTCGAGGTACAGGGCCACCATCTAACTGCCAGATTGTTCACCTTATAGATCCACGACTTTGATGCCATTCTTGGCATGGATTGGCTGGAGGCACATTCTACGCTGGTGGACTGTCAGCGGAAGACCGTGCAGTTCGAGATACCCGGAGCACCTATGCTTTGTTTCCGAGGTACACGGTCTACCCACCGACCCTTTGTCTCTTTCTGTAGAGCTCGGCACCTTATCCAAGATGGTTATCTACCTTGCTTCTGTGAGTTTCTCGGATTCTGGTGAGCTGCCTATTTAGATGTGCTTATTGTTTGTGAGTTTGCTGACTTGATTCTGGAGGATCTACCTGATTTGCTGCCGGAGCGCGAGGTAGATTTCTCAATTGAGTTGCTTCCGGGGACGATGCCTATGTCCAAGTCACCGTACCAGATGGCGCCGGTAGAGCTGCAAGAATTGAAGTGTCAACTCGATGAGCTACTCGAGTAGGGCTTCATTCGTCTGAGCCGTTCGCCGTAGGGGGCGCCTGTATTGTTTGTGAGGAAGAAGGATGGTAGCCTCAGGATGTGCAACGATTATCGACAGTTGAATCAGGTAACAGTGAAGAACAAGTATCCATTGCTTAAGATCGTTGGCTTGTTTGACCAGTTGCAGTCAGCTTTAGTGTTATCAAAGATTGGCTTGAGGTCAGGCTACTACCATGTAAGGATTCGTGAGTCAGATATTGCCAGATCAGCCTTCCATACCTGCTACGGCCACTTTGAGTTTGTCGTGATGCCTTTTGGGCTCACGAATGCACCGGCAGCCTTCATGGAGTTGATGCACAGCGTGTTTCGAGAGTACTTGGATCGGTTCATGGTGGTGTTCGTGGATGACATCTTGGTGTACTCAGCGACAGCAGAGGAGCACAAGGTTCACTTGAGGCTAGTGTTGTAGTCACTGAGGACCAACTTTACGCCAAATTCATAAAATGTGAATTTTGGCTAAAGGAGTAGCACTTCCTTTCTCACGTGGTTTCTGGTGCAGGTGTGGCGATGGATCCCGCCAAGGTTGAGGTTGTGGTTTCGTGGGGCCAGCCCACTACAGTTGTAGAGGTTCGCAGTTTTCTGGGGCTTGCAGGCTACTACAGGAGGTTTGTGTAGGACTTCGTCAAGCTTGCTGAGCCATTGACCAGGTTGACCAGGCGAGATACCAGGTTCGTGTGGATAGCAGAGTGCGAGTAGAGTTTCCAGGATCTGAATAGTTGGCTGACTTCAGCTCCGATCCTTGTTGTACCCTCTAGTAGCAGTGGCTTTGTTGTCTACACTGATGCTTCGTGGACTAGTCTTTGTAATGCCCCGAAATTTTTATTTACTAGAAAAAGGTGAATAATTTGATTGTTAAACATAACTACTATAATGAGATATAATTAACTCTAATTTAAGAATAATTTGTACTAGAAAATGTTATTCTAGAGTCGTACTCAGAGGTGCGCGCTCCGACAGGGTGACACTGGAATTCTATAACGAAAATGAAATCCGAGAACACCATAATTTCTAGAAAAATGTGTTGATATCAAAATTGTAAATATCTGAAATTGTTGACGTGCATATTTCAAGATTAAGTCTACGTAACTATTTTTCGGGAAATTTTTGCTGGGTGAAAAATAAATTCTAAAAATTAAACTAAAATCACCATAATTTGTAAAACCATTCCATTAGCTTATGGTTGAAATTTCAACTTGAATGAACATCATTAGGGCACATAAACATGTGGTCAAATGGGCCAACTAAATTTCCAACCAATTTCAGTACCCATTTTCTGGAATAATACATGCTTACGTACTATGGGCAATGTAAGGCTTTTTATACCTAGTTTACTACGTGTAAGTGGGGTAAAACCCCATGGTATCATGGCTTGGTAAGGAGAAGGTGAATGTTATGGCTACGTGCTATACATGCATGAGAGATGGATGGTTATAAAACCACTCCTTTAATCATTCAGAGGAGTTTTTACTCTCTTGCTCCAAGCACCTTGTTGTTGCCTTTTCCTTGTGGAAGCTGCTCCTGCTGCTCCTGTTGGATCATAGTTGCTGCTGTTGTGTTCCTGTAGCTGTTGAGCTACTTCAACTGAAGTTGTTACTGCTACCTCCTCTCATGCGCTGCAGTGGCTGCCACTACAGGTTTTCTTCTCCCTATTGCTGTGAGCTCCTACATTAAGGAGAAGTGAAGGCTTTCATCTTCTTAAGTCAGGTAGGAATCTCTCTTCTTTTCCTCCTTCTAGACTTCTATCCCTGATTACAGCTTGAAGTTAACATTTTATTATGTTTATACCTTGGCATAGAATCTGAAAGCTTCCTTATGATTGTTTTCTATCCACTATTAGCTTGTTTAGCTCTAGATCATGTCATGATCAGTTGTGTTTGTGGAAAATATCCTGTTAGATGTAGGGACATGCTGTTAGAAGTTGTTTTAGTAGTTCTCCTTCCCTAAGTTTCTAACCATTCATGTGTACATTTTGCATTTCTTATGTTTCATGCCTTTCTACCTATAAAGTGGAGTTTAGAAGTGTAGACCAGATCTATTTGATGTTGATTAATCAAGTTAGGAATCATAGGAATACTTAGTAGAGTGTCCCGTGGTAGTTTTGCATGTTTTCTGGAAGTCTACACTGCACCTGTCGACAGCCAAAACCCACCTGTCGACTGCAATCATGCTTCCAGAACCCAATTGTGCAGAACACCAGTAGTTGTCTACAGTTAGCCCTCATCTATCGACAAATGTCCTTCATGAAATGTTGCGGAAAAACTGCTATGAGGAAATCTAGAAGGGGGGTTGAATAGATTTTTTAGAATTTTAAAAATTTACTTCGATTAGGATTTTAGAGAAATTGAATTCAGTATGAAATCTAAAGATCAATGACACTTCTAAACAAATTAGACCAGTTAGATGGTGAGATGCTAATGAGCCTATCAAGCATCTAATGTAAGAGATAAGCAAAACACAAAGACAGAGAGATTTAGGGTGGTTCGGATTACACAACAGTGTATCCTACATCCACCATCCACACACACACACACAAATGTGGCTTATCTTGCTAGTTCAGAAAAGTCACACAACAACACACACACTTTGAGATTCAGAAATCTCATATTCAACCACACACACGAAATTGGGCACAAGGATTGCACCAATATCACAACACACACTTCAATAGAGTAAGTTTGAGATGAAGAACCAGTCAAATCAATTGAAACCCAAAGTTGAAGAAGACTGGTTCGAAGGTCCTTGTTTCTGCTTCAAATGTAGAAATCAGTTCTTCTGCTTCAGCTCCAGGAAGAAGACTCTGATGGCTCAAAATTCTTCTCCAAATGGATCATCCAAGGTGCTCAATACTTCAATTACTTCAAATCTGGGAGCAATTTTCCGGGATGAAGCCTTCTTCAGAAGTTGGTTGGAATACTCTAGAGTTCTGGAAGAGCAGATGTGTGTCCTGATGGATGATTCTCCAAAAGCCAAGTGGATAAGGGGTATTTATAGCCCCATGGGTCCACAAAATATCTTGGGAATTGGGAGCATAGGAATTCTCACCCAAAAAAGCCTTTACCAAAGTCATACACGTGGCTTGGTATTTCAGATCTGGAGAAAAAATCTGAAGTGTGTCGACACTACACAGCTATGTGTCGACACACAGGTTCTTGGCTGGGAAATGACCTTTTGGGACAGTCAACTAGTGTCGACACCACAGAGCACTGTGTCGACACCGCTGGCATGTCTTCAGAAACCTTCTTCTGGGACAGTAAACTAGTGTCGATACCACTAGGCACTGTGTCGACACCACTGAGCATATATGATCTTTTCTTTGAGCTATACATAGAAGAAACATTGTGGGATATAAATTTAAGCATGATAAGTATGACTTCAACATAATAATGAATCATATTTGGGCATCATCAAAATAAGAGATCCAACAATCTTCCTCTTTTTGATGATGGCAACTATGATTCATCATGTTAATATTCATTCACAATTTCATAGCATATGTAAGGCCCTTGAATTAGTTGTCATTTTATCTTATTGTGTGTTGAGTCATGTTGTATGTATATATCATGTATACGTATGTGGATACTTATGTACGATGTTATATTGGTATACTTAAGTATGCATGCGTATATTAGTTGTAAATATTGCTTGATTATATGTTGTAGTAGTGTGTACATCATATTACATATATGGCATGTAAGTATATAGTGTAAGCATGGTTTTCTGCATGTTTTTAAGCTCTGTCCGAAGAGCAAATTGGCGTCAACATGGATGGACGTCCATGATGAGTCAACGTCCATGTCGATGGACGCCAACACTAAAGTAGATGGCCATCTATGTGGACGTCTACTTCTCTGATTCTCTGCGCGCAGCAGACCCCGAAATTTTGGGGGCAAGTAAGCTCACCGATTGGGGAGATGTCCCCAACGGCTCTCAGCCCTCCCATCAGACCCTACGGGATATCCGAAGCCATTTTCCTATAAACTTTCCTCTCCTTGCAACCTGAAAGACTCTCTCTTAGCTCTTTGCAAAGGGAGAAGAAAACCCTAGCTGAACTGGAGAAGAACTGAACTTTGGGAGCTCAGATCCGGCGATTCAAAGCTTCCTCCGATGATCTACTACATTTGGAAGGGAGTTTGGACAAAGGAGAAGGCTTCCCCAACCTCGGCTTGGCAGCTACTTCGACCTAGAACCCGAGGGAAGGCTGTGGAGGAGACTTCTTGGCACTGCCCAAGGAGAGCTTCAACAACAGATTTGATCCCTTTAGAGATTTTGTAAAAGGCAAGTAACCCATCCCTGTAGCCCATGTGTGTGTCCAGTAGGTTTTAGGGATTTTATGAGATTTTCCTCGTGTCCTGGATCCTCACGTTCACCCCTTCTTCAGAGCTCGGTCTGTGTTTTTGCACAGATAGGAGCTTGACGGCAAGATCCCTTGCCGTCAAGATCCTCAGTTGGCGGCAGACGATGCTGCCGTTAACACCTCTAAACGGCTAGACATTGCCGTTAAGTTCTTTAGGACAGAACATGAAACTGTTCTGCCTTATATATCTAATTTCAGAAGTTTTGCGCATGAGGATATAGTGTAAATTTTACATGATACATAATGTAGTTAATAGAATGTGTTGTGAATGGTTGATGAATTTTGGTTAATGATGTGAATTATTACATTTATTTAAAATGCATGTTAGATAAGGTACTGAACATGTAGACCTTTGTTTACGTAGTCCATGTGAAATTTCGTTTGCCCCAAAATTTTTAGGTGATGTATATGTATGTCAGTCCCTGTTCCGAAAATCCGAGAATTTTTCCATGACCATGCTAATTGTTGAAATTTCCGCATTGAAAATAGAGGGCATGTGTAGGTTAGTCAAAAATTTCCAATAAATTGTGTAATGTGCAATAAGTTTGGATAAAATTTCTGTGATAACATTCATGTTAGATACAGGTCTGAAAACTGTCAAATCCGATAATTATGTTGTGCTTCTACGACAATTGAATGAATTGTGGCATGAGAATGAGTATTTTATTTTCTGAAAGTTATATGTAATTCAGAAAAATGTGAAAATTTGCAGGTGTGCTCAGAAACCTGCAAACAGTGTGTGGTTAAATTTTCATGAAATTTGGGTAACAATAGGTTATGTGGTGAAACTTCCATGCGAAATTGAATGGTTTATGCATGCTTAACGTAATTAGGATTTGATTAGGTGTTCCCAACCTGATTAGTGTAAATTTTGAAGTGTTTGAACCCTGTCAACAGTAGTACCATGATTTAGGAAAAACTGAACCAAGTGTTAATGATAAAACTATAAGTAATGTGTCATATTGTGTAATATGTGTGTGTTAAAAACCGAAATGTGTAAAATGGGCCGTGTGTGACACTGCTTCCATAGAGGGATGTGGAACCGTACCATAGAAAAGTCCCCACAGGAAGGTTCAATGTGTAAATCCTATGGGCATTAGGATGAAATTCTGGAGGTGGACAAGTACCACTGGTTTGGGTGGAGAGTTCTTCTCCCGGTCTGCGCAGTCCAAGAGTCGTCACTGTGTTGCCTAGGTGGCGTCTATGTGTTATGTGTATGTGATGTGTCCTTCTAATGGTGGTTTGGACTATGTGTCACGGCATCTAATGTGAAATGTAAATGTGAATATGTGTAAATTGTGTAGTGTGAACATGTATATGTGTGTAATGTGTAAAAGTGGACCATGTGAATGTGTAAATGTGTGACCATGTGATATAAGTGTGTTAGAGTGAAAATTTGTAATTCATGTTATGAAATTATTAAGTTCATGTCAAAATAGCAACCATCATATGTTTATAATGATGCCTTACATGTGCAAGGATGTGTAGAAACCATGTTAGGAGTTCTTCTTTTAGATGTGTGTGAGATTCCATGCTTAGAAGGCTACCCAGTTAGCTTACATGTAAAATGTTAGCTCTCATGTGAAGGGATGAGTAGAAAGCATGTGATAGGTATTTGGTTTTGAGATGGCATGAATCATGTATCATGTGTTGTGAAGTTGTAGAAATACCATGATAGGTTGTTTATTTTATTGTCTCAACCATGTTATATGTTTGATTTAATGAATTTGAGAGTAGAACTTACTTGTGATATATGCATGTGTGACGTGTATGGAGTTTACTTGCTCAGTCTTTTAGACTCGTTCCTTGCTTCGGCGTACAGGTTTAGTAGGTGACCCCACTCCTTTGGAGGAGACTGCGGAGAGCGACTCTGAGCGAGGAGAGTAGCTTTGTGGAGTCACCATAATTGTACTTGCTTTCATAGTATGTAATTGAGGCATTGTAATTGAAATATTATGAAATTGTGGACAAGCTTTGTATTTTGGAATTAATTTTTATTTTGTGGACATTAGCTCTTTAATTCCCTATATTGATCATGTATGGTTAAATGTTGATGATGAAATGAAAGATAGTAGTTCTTTTCTTCTGCTACTCTGTATTTATATTTATGTACATCTCGATCGTATATTAGTGTTGGGTAAATGTCCCACTGTGACGAGACTCACTATACCGACGTGGATTGGTATAATCGTATCGGTATAAGGAGGGTCGCCACAGTATATCATAAGCATACTAATGACATCCACAGTTTTCATCAATGACATCCAAACATTTTCATCCCTTTGCAAACAAACATGCCATTCATTTGTCATTTCCAAAGAAAAGTCAGACAAACAAGCATCCAACAATGCATTTATCAACCAAAATAAAAATGTATCCCAAATTCTCCCAAAAAAAGTAAAGTGTAACATCCCAGAATGTAAATCCTTCTCCCCCTTTGACATCATCAAAACAAAAAGACATCATGCTGAAGGAGGTGGAGGAGGAGGAAGAATTGGGAGTAAGATGGTCTCTATGGTCATCATCCTTGCTTCCATAGCACTCAAATTTGATCTCATTTGTGTTTGCATAGTAGAGAGTCTAGTGTGCAGAAGATCGTCCATTCTTTGATGATTCTCATACATGTTCTCTTGAAAGACTCCAAGACTTTAAGTTGCATACTGAGAAGTAGTAGATGAACTGGGAACTGAGCCATGTTGCTGGATGTTACGAAAATTATTTCAAAGATCTGCAATTTCTTGATCAATATGGGAAATAAGTGTCCTCATTCTATCCATATCTACAACCAAATGAGCAAAGGATAATCGAGTTTTGGACACTTGAGTTACAGCTTCTTGACTATTGAAGAGTCACTGTTGAGTGTTAAGTACAATTGCTTCTAGAACTCCTTGAGTCTTGAGCTGAAGTTCTTTAAGTTGGGTACAAGCATCACCCAAGGTGCCAATTAATCTGTTGAATCTTCTAGTGGCATACTCAGCTGCTTCATGTTGTCTCACAAACTGACCATTCACAGAATTTTCCAATCTCTGAATCCAAAGTTCAAATCTGTCAGACATTTCTCTCACGAAGGAATTGAGATTATCAAACTGATTTTGGAGAAATTTATATAGCTCAAGGGGGACAGAAGATCCACCAGAAGAAGTGGAAGCTAAGCTATGATGTGGTTGGAAAAAGTTGGAAGGAAGAATGAAATTTGAAGGAGGTGGAGATGTATGAGGTGTAGGTGCAGCTGGTGGCTCAAAAGGAATCTCAACCTCAATGTGTGGTTGTTTAACTGGGTCAGCTGGAGGTACATCAACCTCTGGACCACGGTGTTCTTCTACATTCTCTACTGAAGGTTGTGGGTCTGTAATGGGTCCTCTGCTAACTTGATCTCCCTCAACTCAAAATCTCATGAACTTCTGTAAATGATGCAAGCAATAGATGTTGTTCTGAGTAATTTTCTGTACTTTCTCATTCGCAAGAGAGACCTCAAAATGTGTAATGATGGAAGTAAGATGTGTAGCATAGGGCAATGACCTGAAAAGGTCTCTTCTGTTTGTTTCAGACATGATTTGTGTCATTATCATATTCAAATTGACTTCCATGCTCTTCTTCATACAATACATCACAAATGTCTGAATATCTATCAGCCTATTTCTGCCACCACCTTGAGGTGTGATAATGGTGGTCAAAATGTGATGTACTAATCTAAGTACTGGAGAAAAAGTGTTCGTGTTGAATCTGGTAACATGTGTTTGCCTCGAATCTATCTTGTCATGTGGAAGACCAGTCAAGAGAGTGTATGCCTCATGAAGATCAAATTCTAGTTCACTGTATTCTTCACCATCATTAGGAAACGCAAACAGTGTAGAAGCCAATTCAGGAGTAAGGAGTATGGAAACACCTTTCACTTCTGATTGAAAACCGTCTGGCACATCCACTAGGTTCAAATAGAATTCTTGTACCAATCTAGGGTAGAAGACTCTGAAGTCAGAAATGAACTTCAAAACCTTGAAATGTGAAAATGGAGATGAAATCTGGAAAAGCATCAGCTAAATGCTGATCAGTTAAATCTACAGCCCTAGGTTTATGAATGGCTCTCCCTTCAGAAGCAACCTTAGAGGGTGTGACTACAGGGTTTCCAGATGATTTATCAGACTCAGAATGTGACTGTTCTTCATCGGATTTTGAGGAGGACTCGTCTTCAACGGATGTGTCAGAATCAGAGAGAAGCTTCCATCTAGGGTAGCGGGTGGGCATTGGAGACTTGCCTTTACTCAGAGGAGATGGCCTTCCCCACATAGATGGAGTTCCGGAAGGAGTACCCTCACCTTTTCTTTTCAATGGATCATGTCGAAACTTGCTTCTCCGCTCCGGTTGAGGCTCTTCAATGACAATTCCCTTTGTAGCCGCCCTGGTCTTTGTTCCTCTCCTGGGAGTCTTCTTGGGAGCCATGATGGAGGGAAGGATGAGAAGAGAAGAAGGAGTGGATGGTTGGAGAAGAAGAGACAGAAATGCAGGGGATCGGTGCCTTGGGAGTTAGAAGGAGGGAAGAGTTCAAAGAGGTGGAAAGTGCAAGTGGTAGGGTCGACAAGGGACGTAGGGTATAGAAAAAGAGGTTTTAATCCCTCAAGATGGGGGATAAGATGAACCCTCGGTCCGTTTACCCTAAACAGGGTCCGACGATTAGGTCCAATTGTGTCGACACACAAGAAGAGTGTGTAGACCTGACAGACACTCTGGTGTCAACACAGGATTGTGGTGTGTCGACCTCACTTGATAAAAATTGGAGATTTTTGAAAGGAATGAGAAGGGAAACCTTTAATATGATGATTCATATCTGAAATCAATTATTCAGGGATTTTTAGTATGTTAAAGAGATCATTTCCAATTTTTCATCGTAGTCCCATCATTTATCCACTGGGTAGAAAGATATCTAGCATGAAATTGATCATTAAGTAATTCTGAAAGATTGGAATGATTGCTTAAGTGATATAAAATATTTTGTGCAGTCAATTTCAATCTTTTAGACTTTTCTTAACCAAAAGTAATGTGATTTCTTTAGGATTAAGGCAATTTATATTGAAATCGAACACTCGTAGAAGATTTCATTCAGGTTTAAGTTGTTCATTTTCTTTGATTGGATTTTCTTTAACTTTTAAGCAATGAGCATTAAAATATAGTAAATCCTTTTCACGCAAGTATACATGCTTTTCACACACCAGAATCCCTGGTTACTAAAAATTTACTAATTATCCTGCATCAAGGGGTGAATGAAAATCTTTTTACATGGAAATATACGTTTATTAGACGCCAATATTTCCAGTTACTCAGTTAACATTTGTTCTTTTGATTTTTATTTAACCCCTTAGAACAGAGATAACACAGCACCTCATGACATACATGGCACATCACTTTTTGTGAAGGTGGGCAGTTTCTCAGTGTTATGCCATTGCTCTATTAGAAAATCTTCTTGTAAATGAACATTGAGACTTTTGACACAACATTACCTTTTATCAGTCTTGAAAGAAGTGTGTAAGATCAGTACACAATTGAGCAAAAGTCCATAAAAGAAATCAAATTACTTCAGGAGATCAGTGTATAAGAGAGTGTTGAATGACAGAACATATTATAGCAATTAAGAAATCAATTCTTGTTTTCTTCAGAAAAATTAATGAACATTTCATGTATTAGATATTCATCAACACACTGAATCAATTATGGTTTTGATGAGAGAAAAATGGCAATGACGTCTTTAGCTCCCCCTGAGTTATTGATCTCATTTATTTTTCATCAATAGTAAAGAAGTCCTTCTTCAATGAAAGAAAGATTAAGATGATCAAGTGAATTTGATGAGTTAGAAATTGAGGAATTGATGGCTTCAAGGATAAATATGAATTTGATAGAATTCAGTGAAAGATTTATTCACAACTCAGAAGTTTTAAAAAAGCTCACATATCCTCAGCATTTTATTTGACCAATTACAATAGCTTCATGTGCAAATCTGATTTCCTTGAAGTCAAATCTCAAAACTTACCTTTATTTCTCAACCAGTAATGCTCCCCCTCAATTTGTGCATCAAAGAAACATTCAACATTCAAGCAGTGCATATTCAATCTTAGCAATCAAATTTCAGCAAACAATCATTGAAGGACAAGCATGTTTCAAGAATAGTATTCACAACATAGAAGAAATTTTCATTTTTCAATTTTTCAAGTTATCTTCCCTTTAAAAAAAAATTAAAAAGAAATTGATTCTTACACATGATAGATCATGGGTACTAGGCAGAGGATTTCCCTCAACACATAGTGATAGTTTTCAAACAAGCATAACTTGTTCTTCCACTAATCACTATTTGATATACATCATAATCTTTGCATAAAAGATTAGTTTATTTTTCAATTTTTATTCTATATTGCAAATTCCAAGTTCTCTTCGTAAAGATGTGAACCTATCTTTAGCCAATGGTTTTGTAAAGATTTCTGCAATTTGTTTTTCAGTGGGGATGAATTCTAATTCAATGTTTTTATTTGCAACTTCATCTCTAAGAGAGTGATGCCTAATCTCAATGTGTTTTGTTCTAGAGTGTTGAATTGGGTTTTTGGAAAGATTTATTGCACTAGGATTGTCACACATTGTAACGACCCTCTTTATATCGGTACGGTTCCACCAACCCACGTCGATATAGAAAGCATCGCCACAGTGGGACATTTACCCAACACTAGTACAATAGGTTGAAACATACACAAATATAATATATCTCATGACAGCGGAATTTAAAGAATTGAAAAGAAGTCTTATTCCATCATCCACATTCTATTCACAGTCCGTATAGTAGAAAAGAGAGCTAATTGTTCATAACTGAAATAAAATAAATACATTGTCCACATGAGACTATGCAGAGTCTTTATTACATACTATGAAGTAATGAAAAGTACAATGCTAAATCCACAACAATCTCTCCTACTCTCGCTCCGAGTCGCTCCTAACGATCTCCTCGGAAGAAGTAGAAACGTCTGCACCTGTACGCCGAAGCAAGAATGAGTTCAAAAGAACTCAACATGTAACACCAAGCACACTAAACATACATGCATCAAGTAATCTCCATATCTTATGCTACATCATTTACACATAATGCATGGAAGTGACAGTTTTTCAAACAGAAGCCTATTCATGATTTCTACATATTTTACACATGGGATTTAGTTTTATACACAATAAACTAATCCTATCACATGCTTTCTACACTTTTCAATATGCTAAACTGATTTCATTCATATGCCACATGTTGATCATTTTACACAAAAATTTACACATTTCATAACAACTAATTTAACATTAATTCTAAGATAATGTTTCACATAGTTAACACATTTATATTAGTAGAAAGCTCGCTGTTTTACTACTATCATGTCACATTCACAAGAAACTTATCATTTTTGCATGTTTTCATAAGAGTTTCATGAACACATATTCACTTACACAGGTTCACAATTTACACATTTCTTTTCACTTAAACACATTTTCACTTTTCGTTAATGCCGTGACACATAGCCCAAACCACTTTAGAAGGACACACACTAATCACATCACATATCAATCACCTAGGCATTCCAGTGATTAATCTTAGTTACTGCGCAGAACCGGGAGAAGCACTCTCCACCCTAACCAGCGATACTTGTTCGCCTCCAGGATTTAATCCCAATGCCCATGAGACATCACACACTTTGAACTTTCCTGTGGGGACTTTACCACAGTACAGTTCCACAGCCCTCTAAGGTAGCAGTGTCACCCATTGGCATATTAATACATTTTCTCAATTTCAACACACTTCTAAATACAAAATATTTACGCATTCATCTCATGTTCGCACATTTACATTCTTCAGTATTACCTAACATGGTATTACTGTTTTCAGTATTAAGCAAGTTTTTACAACAATTCTAATCATGCTGAAATTTTGCAGAATTAAACACTAATCATATTAGCATGCATTAATTATTAATATCTAACATAAAACAACTTTATATAGCTATTGTCATCAGTTCAGTACATAAATTTAACTAGAAATTCATCACAGTTTAACCATCATGCATACCAAAATTTACATTTTTTTGAATTACACATTTTCTGAAAATTCTAACAGTGATGCTATCACATGTAAAAATAGCCAAACTGACATAAATTTTCATTATTCGGATTCACAATTTATTACATACATGAATACTGATAGTACAAAATTTATCCCAATTTATAGGAAATTAATTAGTTTCACATGAATTCTTAACTTTTCTACATTGAGTAGACATATTAACTATTTTTCGGTTCAGAAAATTTAATAAACTATACGATGTTATAAATTACTCAAATTTTTATATCATGCATCAGATCTCATAACCAGTGTACAAAAATTTCATGGCAGTCAAATTCTATACATTTTTCATAAACGATATTTTTCAAGATTAAAATTCTGTCGGTAGCACATTCAAGGAATTCTAATAATCAGGGAAAATTTCCAAAAATGCACAATAACTCACAGTACACCCAACATGTATATTTACATATTATATGAAGTTTTACTGTATATCCTCATGCAGAAAAACTCGAAAATTAGCTTATAGAAGGGCAGACTTGCAGACTGTTGCAGTCTGAAGAATTTGACGGCATGGGGTAGCTGTCTATAGGTTAACGGCAGTATATGATGCCACCAACACATGATATTAGCGGCTAGGGATCTTGCCGTTAATATCCTGTCTGCACAAAACAGACTGAAAGCCAACAAATCACTTGAAAGGGGGGTTCCACGACACGAGAAAAATTTGAGAAATTCCTAGGACATACTAGACACATGTAGGGTTGATGAGAATGGGTTACTTGCCTCTTGTAAAATCCACAAATGACGATTCAAGCCGGAGAAGCCCTCCATGGCCTGTGCCAAAGAGTCTTCAAATCCCTCCTTCTTCGGGTTCTTTGTTGATCTTCACTGCACACCAGCGTGGGGAGTCGTTCCCGGACGTTCAGAGTTGACACCAGTCGATGCAGATCACCGAATGAAGCCTCCCGAAGTCAGATCTCTCAGGTTCAAGTTAGGGTTTTTGCATAGAAGAGCTAGGTTTTTGACCGAAGAGTCAAAAGGGATGGATCTGGCCGAAAATTGGGTATTATAAAGGGTTGGGGGTCGGATATGTTAAAGGGGTAAGTCTCAGAGCCGTTGGGAAGGGTTTCTAAAACAAGAGGCTAAATTTCCGGAGGCGTTTCTGGATCTGGAAACGTAACTGGTCTGGGATATTGGCATCCATATCTATGGTCGCCTATCCAAAATGGGTGTCCATCGATATTGCCAGCCACTCCTTGTCAACGTCAGCCGATGTTGACGCCGACTGGCCGACAAAATTCACTTTAAATATGTATAATTTATAATACTACACACACATATATATATATATATATATACTTGAATACAATATGTACATTTCAATAATACTAATTCATACAATTTGTATAAATAAATACTTATACACAATAATCTATACATCAATAGTATACACTTATACGCATATACATATACTTAAGCAAGCAAGATGAAAATCAAGGGCCTTACACACATAATAGATGAAAATCCAATATCAATATTGTAGTCAATCAATTGACTATTAATCCACAATACTTGAGTTGTACAACTTCCAGCAGCAACATATTCTGCTTCTGCAGTAGATAGTGCAACCGAGTGTTGCTTTTTTGGATGCCCGTGTTATCATGCAATTTCAAGCTTACATCCTGCATAATCAGCATCAGAATATGAAATCCAATTAGCATGACATCCAACTAGATACCATAAACCAAAATCACAAGTTCCACAGAGATATCTAAAAATCCTCTTAACTACAAGCATGTGACTCTCCCTTGGACTAGACTGAAATCTAGCACAAAGACATACACTAAATTGAATATCTGGTCTATTTGCAGTAAGATATAGGAGAGATCCAATCATACCTCTGTATTGTTTTGCATCAACCGATTTACCTTTCTCATCTTTATCAAGTTTGATGCTTGTACTCATGGGAGTAGTTGCTGGTTTGGCTTGCTCAAAGTGGAATCTTTTGAGCAACTCTTTTACGTATTTGGCTTGATTAATAAAGAATCCATCCTCAAGTTGTTTAACCTGCAAACTAAGAAAGCATTGTAATTCTCCCATCAAGCTCATTTCAAATTCATTGTGCATTAGATTAGAAAATTCTTCACACAGTGAATGATTAGTGGATCCAAAAATGATATCATCCACATAAACCTGAGCTACAATGATTTGATTGTTAACTAATTTTGTGAAAAGAGTTTGATCCACCATACCTCTAGAATAATTCTTACCAACCAGAAAACTGCTCAATCTGTCATACCATGCTCTTGGAGCCTGTTTTAAACCATAAAGAGCTTTATGCAGTTTATACACATGGTTAGGCTTATCAAGATCTTCAAATCCAGGAGGTTGAGCAACAATGTGACGGCCCTCATTATACCGGTACGGTTATACCAACCCACGTCAGTATAGCGAGTGCTGCCAGCCACAGTGGGATATTTACCCAACGATACAAACAGCTGAGATACACGCGAATATATATAACAGAGTAGCGGAAGTAAAGAGAACTATCTCCATTCATTCATCATCCACATTAAACATACATGCACTTTACAATTTGCAAAAAGGAACTAAATTCACATGATTTAATTTGCTGAAATAGAGATACAAAATGTCCACATATTACATTCTTTTAATGATAATTCTAACACAATGTTTCAGTACATACTAAGAAGTACACAAGCACAAAGATCTCAAAACTGGCTAGTCTCCACGCTCGGAGTCCGTCTCTGCTGCCTCCTCCGAGGGTACTGTGTCACCAACTATACCTGTACGCCGAAGCAAGGAGTGAGTCCAGGGACTCAGCAAGTAACACTATGCATGATATACACGTACAAATCCTAGTGGTTTCTACACGCACATTACACTTTGCAACACATAGCATGCTAGTCCATTTAAGTTTTCAACCTATCATGAAGGTTCTACAATTTTATACATAACGCATGCTTTCAGATTTCAAAATAACATTCACCTATCACATGGTTTCTATTCAATTCACTCATGAGACTTTAATCAAAACGTGAGAGCTATTGACATGAACAATTTACATACATGAACGGGGAACATAATTAGCATGGATTTCCACATGTTCTTAAGTACATACTTAACTTTTTCACATGCTTAAGGTTGCTGATTTCTTATGGTTCAATGACTATAAACCTACACATGAAAGCTACAACGTTGCTTAAACCTAACATGTAAACAATCCATTATGCCCTTTGCTCACATACTCATTTGTTGTTCCTAACATGGATTCTAAACACTTTTACACACATAAATATGAGAATAATAACATGCATTTTCTGAATTCACTTGGTTTCAGATTTAGTTTCACATGGTTACTATAACACGTTTACATATCTAAGATTTCACATCTTTCGTTACACTAGTTTCCTCTTTCACATGGTTCACTTTACACATACACATTCACATATCACTTACACATTTACACATGGTCACATACACTTTACACATATTTTAGGTGCCGTGACACATAGTCCAAACCACCAAAGAAGGACACAAACACATCACATCACATAGACGCCATCTAGGCAATACAATGGCAACTCTTGGACTGCGCAGACCGGGAGAACAAGTCTCCACCCTAACCAGTGGTACTTGTCCACCTCCAGGATTTCCCCCTAATGCCCTTAGGGTCACTTAACACAATGAACTTTCTCAGGGGGACTTTTCCCTGATACGGCTCCACTGCCTTCTCGGAAGCAGTATCACATTGGCACAGTTTACACTTTTACACATTTACCGTTTTACACATGGTTTTACACTTGACACTCTTCATTACATTCACACTTTCTTACTCACATGAACACCTCTGTTTTTCCTAACATGGTACTACAGAGTTTTCGAGGTTCAATACACAGTAAACACACCAATCATGCTGGGTTTAAACAAAAATCAAATCACATTTCGATCATATGTACGAATTATCCACATTTCACATGAAAGCACATAACTTTTTATTTACTGTTCTAATTGACCTGAAATTTTAACCACATACGGTTTTCAGGTTCCAAATCATACCCTCAATTTTTCAGATTTTTCTGAGCTAAATAGGATTTACAGAAAATCAAACACCTAATTAGCATATTATTCACAACTTAAGCTAACATGGGTCTAACACATTTTGATTTTCAAGGCGCTCCAGTTGAGAGTTCCCTTTGCAATTTGGTCCTATGTCCATGTATCTTCATCCTCGGGAAGCGTATATGCTCTTTTGCTGACGATCTTCCATAGCTCAAAATTTTGAGCTCTTAGAAACACCTGCATACGATTTTTCCCATAGGGATAGTCAATGCCATTGAAGAAGGTAGCCTGGACACTAAGTGTCCCGCGGGCATTAACCCCTTGTTTGATTCCATGAGACCGAGAATCTCCTGATCCTGAGATCAAGCCTTAAAAGCAATAAATCGGAGAAACCGAGCTCTGATACCAATTGAAAGATGTGCGGAATTATCCAGTATGGTAATCTATAAGGGGGGGGGGGTGAGCAACAAACACATCTTCTTTAATGTAACCATTCAAAAAGGTTGTTTTCACATCCATTTGAAACAATTTGAAAATTTTGAAGCATGTATATGCCAATAGAATTCTCACTGCTTCTAATCTAGCTACTGGTGCAAAGGACTCTTCAAAATCAATTTCAAATTCTTGATTATATCCTTTAGAAACCAGTCTACCTTTATTTCTTACAATCTTTCATTCTTCATTCAATTTATTCCTAAACACCCATCTAGTTCCAATTATTGTATTCTCTGGTTTTTTGGGAACTAGACTCCAAACATTATTTCCTTTGAATTGATTCAATTCATCATGCATTGCTTCTATCCAAGAATTATCTTTTAATGCTTCTTCAATGTTTTTGGGTTCTACTTGAGATATAAAGGCCATATGATCTTGTTCAATGACATTTCTGAAATGGGATCTTGTATGGACTCTGTCATAAACATTCCCAACAACATTCTCAAGTGGATGGTCTTTAAAGTACTTGAAATTAGCTCTTGTTGCTGCACTTACCTGTTCTGGTGTTGACTCAATATCCTGTGGTGTCAACTCAGTGTCCTGTGGTGTTGACTCAGCTTCAGGTTCAGCAACTTCTTCATTCTCCATAGATTGATCTAATTCTTTTATAAGAATGTCAACATCTTCTTCTTGATTCCTGCACAAGTCATGGTCAGTAGATTTTTCAATATTTTCATCAAATATGACATGAGGAGTTTCCTCCACACTTTTTGATTCATTATTAAACACTCTATATGACTTAGAATTTTCAGAATATCCTAGAAAGATGCCTACATCACTTTTCTTTTCAAATTTATCAAGATCATGCTTATCATTATTGTGAATGAACACTTTACTTCCAAAGACTCTGAAATAAACAATGTGAGGCTTCTTACCTTTCTAGAGTTCATAAGAAGTTTTCTTGAGGACTGGTCTTACCATTACCTTGTTGAGGACATAACATGAGGTATTGACTGCTTTTGCCCAAAATTTTCTTGGAAGATTGCTCTCAATCAACAAGGTTCTAGACATCTCTACCAACGTCCTATTCTTCCTTTCCACAATTGAATTTTGTTCAGGGGTTCTTGGAGAACCAAATTTTGTAAGATGTGCAGAATTATCCAGTATGGTAATCTAGAAGGGGGGGGGGGTTGAATAGATTACAACTAAGTCTAACCACAATTACCTTATTTTCGATGAAACACAAACTTATCGAAATCTTAAACAGATTCAAGATTAGTTTGACTGGCAATTAGTGTGCTTGTTGTGAACAAAACATGAACAGCCAATCTAACGTGTGTAGAACTAGCGTGCCTACCAATCATCTATCGTGAAAATGTGCAAACCATAGGACACGAAGATTTAAGGTGGTTCAGAGTACACAACTTGTGTAACCTACGTCCACCGTCTACACACATATGCAGAAATGACTATTTATGAGCGAGTTTCACTCTACAATACACACACTCACGGTGTCTGATGTTAACACACGATCAGAACAACATGACTCACGTGAATCAAGCACAAGAGACACTTGACCCACCAACACACACAGAGTATGAAAATAGAGACAAAGAAGAGTTCTGAGTTGAAGAATCAAATCTTGAGATAGAACTCTTCACGATGGTCATCCAGATGTGCTTCAAACTTCATCCTGATAGGTATGAGTTGATGTAGAAGCTTGAACGATGGACAAACCGGCTTCAACTCTGTTTAGAAGATGATTCTTCTTCGCTCTGGACGGAGTGCTAAAGCAGAGCAGCAGAGAGAGACTTTTCTCTTGAGATTTTGCTAGGGTTTGGTATGGTGGCTGCTTCTGTATGAGAATACCTTCAAAACATTCCTTATATATGTGTGTTTAAGTATGGAGAGTCGTGGTAGATGGAAACACCCAACTTGGAAACATATGGAAATCTCGTATTTGATGTTTCTCTTCATTTGTCAATAGCAAGATATGCATCTGTCGACAAGTGCTGACAGAGTTACAAAAACCCAGAGAACTGAGCTTCACCGGTGACAGTTTCCTGTCAGTGGCTGTCGACAGGCGATTTGCTTCTGTAGACAGGCACACTAGTCCTGAAGCCAGTCTTGTCTTCCTGTTTGTATCTATCGACATGAGCCTTTGGGGCTGTCAACAGGCACATGCTTCTTGAGTTTTCCTTGAGCTTTTGATCTTATCATGGTACATTGTCTTGCATGCAATCTCACCTACATTTAAGAACATTATTAGTGAGATATTATGAATATATAAATGAACAAGTTAGACATGTGTTTCTTGATTAGGATTTGCTTGACATGACATTCTCATCATGTTTCACATATTCACATCACATTAATTTGTATTGTTCATGAATTGCTCATCATCAAAAACAAACATACCAAATGTAAACCCAAGAAATTTGTGATCAATTCCATTAGTCCTGCAGAAATCAAAAAACAAGTTATTGTCAAATTCTCCTCCATGATCAGTAAAAATGGAATGAATTTTATTTATTTTTGCATTTTCGATTTTATAAACAAATTCTTTGAAGTTTTCTAAAGTATCACTTTTGTGAGACAGAAAATATACCCTGGTAAATCTAGAGAAATCATCCACTATCACAAACCCAAATATATGTCCACTAAGACTGAGTGTCCTGGTAGGACCAAATAAGTCCATATGCAAATTCAAAGGGTTTGGAAGTGATTAAGGGTGCAATAGATTTGAATGATTTTCTAGTTTGTTTACCTTGGGCACATGAAGCACATACAATTGCATTTTTCTTTTTCTTCATTTTTGGTAGACCATCCACAAGATCAAATCTTAACAATTTATTTAGATTATTTTCACTAACATGACCTAACCTTCGATGTCACAATTGAAATAGATCATGCTGGTTGGCAACAAGACAGAGATTTTCATGAGGATGATCATTCAAATCAACCAGGTAAACATTATTAATTCTTTTACCAAGAAATTTTATTTTACCAGAATCTTTTTCAACAATCTCACATGATTCAGAATTGAAAATAACCTTAAGACCTTTGTCACAAAGTTGACTTATGCTCAATAGATTATGATCAAGACCTTCAACAAGCAAGACATTCTCAATTGAGCTTGAAGGATTCTTACTAATTCTTCCTGTTCTTTATTCTTACCTCCAAAAATTACTTGTCCACCATCTTTTTCAATAAATGTTGAAAATTTTTCTTTATCTCCAGTCATATGTCTTGAACAGCCACTATCAAGGTACCATTTATCTTTCTTGTTAGCTATAAGACATTCCTGCAAAATAGATTTAGAACGAGAATTTTGGTACCCAAATTGCTTTGGGTCCCATCAGTTGTTTCAGCTTAACAACAAGATGTTTTGGAATCTAGATCTGCCTTATTTTCCTTGAACTCATTATTGATCTACAATTTTCATCAGTGTGACCAAATTTCTTGCATATAGTGCACATCATGATCCTTTGTGGTGTGAAACCCTTATTCTTATTAATTTATGATTTGGAATCAACTGAAGAGTTTTAGTTTTTCTTTGGATTTGAAGTTGGTCTCAAACTGGATGTTGAATTTTGTTGATCTTTACCTTGAGCCTTTTCATATTTAAATTGTGTTTTGGAATTTTTGACCTGATTTTGAATGTTTGTTTTTGAATTTGCTTCTGATTTTTCCTTGAAGTTCTTTTCAGAATTACCATAGGAAGTGCTTCCTTGAACAAATGAGGTTATCAAGGTTTGTCCAAATTTCTTATTATTTTCATACTAATAACCTAGGCCATGCTTGGTAGGGTTCATTCGAACTCCTAAAATAGCATCTAGGTTTTGTTTGCCTTTAACAAATTTTGACAGGGTTTCCTTTTTGTCATTCAATTCTTTTTGGACATGTTTCAGTTCGTCTTGAATTACTTCCTTTTCCCTTTTGAGTTTTTAAGTTTCATCTAAAAAGATTTGTTTTTCCCTTTTAGTGGACTGACATGTTTCCTTGATGACATCAATTTGTTCATTCAAACATTCTTGTTCCTTTTTCATGTTGTTAATTTCATCATTCAACAATTTTATTTTCTCAGACTCTTGAGGACTTTGCACAATGCTCTTTAATTTTCTTTTCAATGTCTTATTTTCAGATTTTAATTCACACAACTTCTCAAACAGAACAGCATATGCTTCTTCCCAATCATTAATTGCAATGTTTTCAAAGGAAGAACTTACCTCAGTATTTTCTTCATGTCTAGCCATGAGACATCTCACTTCTTCCTCATCTGATTCATTTTCTTCATGTTCTTCTTCATCTTCATCAGACCATGTGGCCAACATTTCCCTTGTCTTCATGAACATTTGATTTTCCAATTTCTTTTTCATATCAGGACACTCTCCTCTCATGTGTCCTAGTTTCCTGCATTCATAGCAAATGATGTCAGTCTTTTTTTAATTTTGAATTTTTTATTGAAATCAATTTTCTTTGAAGCATCCTTCTTGATAAAAGGTTTCAACTTACATTTCCCTTTCTTTCTCAGAAACTTTCTAAATTGCCTTGTCAGTAAGGCTAATTCCTCATCATTCTCTTCATCAGAAGACTCATCATTTTCATCAGATTGGTCAGAAACAGTTTTTGAACTAGAGAAAGCCTTTAAAGCTATAGGTTTCTTAGATGTAGTCATAGATGCATTTCTTTTCAAATTGATTACATATGTCATGAGTGAACCTATTAACTCATCTAGCTGCATGGTTGACAGATTCTTTGAATCCTCAATTACCGTGGCCTTTGTGTGCCAAGTTGATGGAAGTGACTAAGGACTTTCCTAACAAGGTCACTATTTGAATAGTCCTTTCCTGGACCTTTAAGAACATTTACCAAAAGCATAAATGTAGCAAACATTTCAGAAATAGTCTCATCACTCTACATTCTGAACATTTCATATTCTGAGACTAAGATACTTGCCTTGGTCTCTCTTGCCTCAGAGGTTCCCTCATAGATGAGCTGGAGCTTATCCCACATCTCCTTAGCAGACTTACATGAGGAAACTCTGGAGTACTCCTTGGGATCGATGGCACATTACATCATGTTCATGGCACTCCAACTTAATGTGGATTTCTTGATCTGGTCCTTGGTCTATAGACTTTTATCTTCAGGAAGTTCATCTGGTCCCTTGTCAACAATCTTCTAGAGTTCATAGTCTTGCGCTCTCAGGAACACTTGCATCCTGTTTTTCCAATAAGCATAATCAGATCCATCGAAAAAAGGAGGCCTAGTAACTGAATGACCCTCAACAATAAACCCCTTGGTGTTTTCCATGGCAATAAACTCTTGATCGTTACATCAAACACTAAAGTGAAAAGAGAACCTACTCTGATACCAAATGAAATGTTGTGGAAAAATTGCTATGAAGAAATCTAGAAGGGGGGTTGAATAGATTTCTTAGAATTTTAAAAATTCACTTTGATTAGGATTTTAGAGAAATTGAATTCAGTATGAAATCTAAAGATCACTGACACTTCTAAACAAATTAGACCAGTTAGATGGTGAGATGCTAATGAGCCTATCAAGCATCTAACGCAAGAGATAAGCAAAACACAAAGACAGAGAGATTTAGGGTGGTTCAGATTACACAACAGTGTATCCTACATCCACCATCCACACACACACACAAATGTGGCTTATCTTGCCAGTTCAAAAAATTCACACAACAACACACACACTCTGAGATTCAAAAATCTCAGATACAACCACACACACGAAATTGGGCACAAGGATTCCACCAATATCACAACACGTACTTCAATAGAGTAAGTTTGAGATGAAGAACCAGTCAAATCAATTGAAACCCAAAGTCGAAAAAGACTGGTTCGAAGGTCCCTATTTCTGCTTTAAAAGTAGAAATCAGTTCTTCTACTTCAGCTCCAGGAAGAAGACTCTGATGGCTCAAAATTCTTCTCCAAATGGATCATCCAAGGTGCTCAAGACTTCAATTGCTTTAGATCTGGAGGCAATTTTCTAGGATGAAGCCTTCTTCAGAAGTCGGCTGGAATACTCTAGAGTTCTGGAAGAGCAGATGTGTGTCCCGATGGATAATTCTCCAAAAGCCAAGTAGATAAGGGGTATTTATAGCCCCATGGGTCCACAAAATATCTTGGGAATTGGGAGAATAGAAATTCCCGCCCAAAAAAGCCTTTACCAAAGTCATACACGTGGCTTGGTATTTCAGATCTGAAGAAAAAATCTGAAGTGTGTCGACACTACACAACTATGTGTCGACACACAGGTTCCTGGCTGGGAAATGACCTTTTGGAACAGTCAACTAGTGTCGACACCACAGAGCATTGTGTCGACACCACTGGCAGGTCTTCAGAAACCTTCTTCTGGGACAGTGAACTAGTGTCGACACCACTAGGCAGTGTGTCGACACCACTGAGCATATATGATCTTTTCTTTGAGCTATACATAGAAGAAACATTGTGAGATATAAATTTAATCATGATAAGCATGATTTCAATATAATAATGAATCATATTTGGGCATCATCAAAATAAGAGATCCAACACTTCACCTGTCCACAACTGACCTTGGCCTATCGACAGGCAGTCGCCAGACTCTAGAAAGCTGGTTTTGGAAAGTAGTAGCTGTTGACAGCCACCATTTGGCAGTCAACATACACTATCCAATCTTGCCTTCCAGCATGTTTTCTTGCCCAATCACCTATTCATACATCATGTGGTTAGCCTAGCAAGTTGTTTCCCTCATTCTCTTGGGTTTCTACCACTATATCACTAAGAGAGATCATCCAATTGTTTTCCATATCCTACTTTGGGTTATCCTTAATATCTCCTAAGTACAATTAATTCCTAAATGGTTACAACCTTCTGTATCATTGACCTTAATTCATAAACTTTGGTTATATGAGACCTTAGAGTACTTGTGTACCACATTTTCTTATGAATGACTTGTGATGACAATTATTGGGTCCTTGGACTCAAATGAGATATATGCCTGTGCAAATCGTGCTGGTCTAGTCCCGGGAGGAGCACCCGAATTCGTTTAGTGGCCATATGGAACGATAAAGGATTTGTAGATGCTTGGCATTGCATCAAATACTAGCTTGATTAGTCATCATGTTATCCTATCATGAGTTCTGTATTTGAATCGAAACATGAATGTTATCATGAAATCTTGACCATGTATTCATAATTCAGAACTTCTGTTCTACAATTATTGTCTAGTTGACATGTTTGTCCAATCATCTTTGATACCCAGTACTGACAATAGTTAAGTTTCTTATTCTGATCTTTGGACATCTTAATCCTTTATGATTAGAATAATTGAATACTACTAGGCTAGTTAGCTCACATAATCCTATAATTTCAGGTGATCAAGATAAGGGAAGTGCTTAAAAGGGGGGAAAAGGTGTGCAGAGCGGGACAACAAATCCTCTGGAGTTCAACAATAATGTTTCATTAGTACTGTAGAAGTTGAATGTATTAAGTTTTCTATTTAAGTTTTCTATTTTCTACTCCTCTTATAGATAGTAATGAGGAGTGCTATGTAATTAAGCTTCCGCAATGTTAATGTTAGATGAATAAAACATAAGTCCTATTTATGAACATGATTTCTGTCATTTTCGATAAATAGACTTTTATTAGGACGTGACAGATAATTTGGTATCAGAGACTTAGGTTCCATAAACCTAGGGAATGACGTGTGAGTTGGGGTAGAAACTTGGGATTTGTAACGACCCGACCTCCTGGTTCTCTGCTCGGGGACCCCGAAGGTCATGCCGCCACCCACGGATCCGAAGACCCGGAAGGGGAATTTAGTCCAGTGAGATAAGCAATGAATTCAAATAATTATAACAATAATGTTTGTACATTAATAAAGGAAATAATTACAACATGTCCTAAGTAAAAGTACAGGTACAGAAAGAAGGCGCAGTCCTTAACGGTCATACCCTGAGGACATGCAAAAAGACACTCTCAACTCACGGTACAAAGAGCACTCACGCTCACAACTCACACTGCTGGCACGCACGGTAGAACAAACTGCCACCATGACCATCCGACAACGAACTCCTGCGACAGTGAGTCCCTACTTGAAGAAAGTAGGGGGTGAGCCTCGCGAACAAGGCTTAGTAGGGATAACAAGTCCCTTACCAGCCAGAGCAGCAGGATCTCCAACAAGAAGAAGCAAAACTACTCTACAAAGCAGTAAAGCGAGAAACGCCTACCACAGAGTAATACAAAGTAGCGGAAACAGAGAAACGCCTCGACCACTAACCGGGTCAGGCCAAACACGACTCCCGCAGAACCAGCGAAGTCAAAAACATGCGGAAGCAACTATAGCAACGCCATGACCCGCAACCAGGGTCGGGCCAAAACAAACAATGCGAAAGAAAACCCTCGGCACACACCCGCCAAGACAAAGAAGCTCACGGAACACCGGAGCGACCATGTGAGACTAGAGTCTCACAACACAAGCACCAACATCCCAGACCTCCACGAGGTCAGAGAGGGACAACTGGGTTTCACAACGAGAGACACCGAGCAACCATGTGAGAAGCAACGTCTCACCACAGGCACGGCCACCTCAGACCTCCACAAGGTCGAGGGCCCACAAACAAAACCACCCTGCACCTCGGACACTCCACGAGGTCAAGGAACTACACACTCTGGTGCCACCACGGACGGCACCAAGGAACGGGTTGCTGAAACAACAATTGGGTGTCTACAAAAGACACCCCGAGAGAACCCGCAAAACGGAAACCACTAAACACGGCCCCTAAGGCCAAACTAACCACGCCCACGGAAACTAGACACGTCTAGGTTACAATCACCGTGTAAACCAGGGCAACGACAACACAAGCTCGGAAACAGCGTGTGAAACAACGTCACAGCAAGAACAACAAGCCACCGCCATAGCAGCTAAGAGGAGGGCACAAAGTCCACTCCTCTAGCCCACCAGCAGCTAACTCCTGCCTACAACCTCCCCGGTAGAGTGAGGCTAGCGAGTCATAGCAAAGAATAACACAACCACCACAACCCGACCGAGCTGCGGCCCCACGCCTGACCTCCCTACGTGGCTCTGAAGCCAACGTAGAGTGAGGCAGTGAGAAGGACTAGCTGGTCTGCACCGAATGAGCACCACAACAACTTCTGCGTCCCAGACCCAGCTAAGGGAGCTCCACAAGCGACTGTACGCCACTATCCCCACCGTTTTCCCCTTCTGCTCCAAGTCCGAGACTTAAGCACACCCCCAACCGGAGAACTCCCGCGCGGGGCTAGGGGACCTAGGAAATGGTAACAACTTGTCTCTCGTGTGGACGCTCATTTCGCGCCCGTCCCCGGCCGACCACTGGATCTTCCGGGAGCTCGCTGATGCCACTGACCTCTCGTTGGCGATGATGGGGTCACCAGTTGACGTCGTTGACTCTCCGGTTGACTTGGTTGAAAAGAGAGAAAACAAAGCAAAGTAGCAAAAGGAGAGGGAGTCTGTGATCGCCAGGGCCTTACTTGTGCCCAAGGAGTGATGGAATCGCGTCGGTGCAGTGGCCTCGCGCAGCGGATGAAGACGGGGCTTCAACTCTCCTACATCGGCCGGCCAAAGAAGGAGAGCTCCGCGGTCTTCTACGAGTCGTTCCTGCCACAAAAGACACTATTAGCCTAAGGAAAGCGTGGTAAATGCTCAAAAACGGAGTGAGACAGCCTAAAAGGTGAGTCCCGTACCGGTTGCGGACTTGAGAAGAGGGGTGGCCAAGTGCTATGACCACCCTTCTTCCCTCCATTTTTGGTTGGGAAACCCCTTTTTAGGTGTGCAGGGAAGTGACCTACGTGCCTAGAGTGAGTGGGAAGGTGTGTGTGACATGCAAATAACTAAAGAGAGAATAAGGAAAGAGAGAGGAATGGAGGTGTAGATCCTCCTTCGTTGGCGTTGCAGCTCCTGACAGGGGTCCTCTAGCTCGGGAAGAAGCCTCCTAAACGTCCCGATGTGTGAGAGGAAGAAGAGGAAGAGTTGATGAAGCTTGGGTGCAAATTCTCTCTCCTCTCTCAAAGTAGCAGCATGTGGACATCTAGCCTCTCCCCCTTGGCTTAGAGGGCTCAAGGGAGTGTTATATAGACAGTGGGGGTCGAGCTCAACAGCCTTGGATGCTCAAGTGTGAAGAAACACACTTGTACACTTGGAAATCCAAGTATAAAAGCTCCAACCAATGGGGAGAGGCCAAATAGGATTTTTACTGGGTCAAAGGGGTGCCAAGGTGGCCCATTTGCCCATTGGAAACGGCCCCATGCGGTGCATGGGCGAGAGAATGGCGCATGTGGGCTAGATTCTCAGGGTAGTTACGCAGACCAGGTAAACCCAGTTGACGTCTAGCGATCCTGCCGCCAACCTCATGCAGACGTCCAGAGATGTGGACGCCAATATGGGTTAACGTCCAGGGCCTATGCCGTCAACCAGTAGTCGACGGCAATCGATGCTGCCGTCTACACGGCATCCGAGGCAAGTCAACAAATAGTCAAACGATGCTTAATGGGCCAAAGAGCCTTGCGGGAGATGGGCCAAACCTCGCGTCTACAAATACCCCTCGAGACGTTCGGTCTTGCAAGGGAGCAGAGCGGATTGATAGGTTGGTGTCTCAGTAAAAAAGGACGTGGAGATTTAATGGAGGGCCATCTCTGAGGATAGGAATTCTAGCGAGCCAAACGAATGAGTTAGGCTAGAAGCTGTTGGGTTTTCCATATATCATGTTTTTGATGATCACATTAATATCCTTGAACATTGATTTAATGCAAAATTGATGTGCTAACTAACATGAAAAACACCATGAAAGTGATTGAGTTAAACATTGCTAAATCATACAATGTATATCACTAACAATGTATTTGCATGTAGGTGCACAAGCATGAAAGATGGAGCATTGAAGTGATGAGCAAATAGCACAAAAAACTGTCAAAGAGGTGCACCTGTCGACAGATGCAATGTACCTGTCGACAGATTCACACAGTCATTCCAAGACAGAACCAGGTTTGCATCTCTGAGTGCACCTGTCGACAGATGCAATGTACCTGTCGACAGATTCACACAGTCAACCCAGGACAGAACTCAGGTTTTCTATTCCTGAGTGCACCTGTCGACAGATGCAAATTGCCTGTCGACAGATACACTCAAAACTCAATTTTCTGAAACCCAGTTCTCAGCCTGAGTGCGCCTGTCGACAGATGCAAGTGCACCTGTCGACAGACGACGGAAACATGAGATTTAGAGTTTCCAAATCCGGCCCCACTTGGGTGTTTCCTTCCTCCACGACCCCCACCTTTACCTAACACTATATAAGCATCCTTTTGGAGCCAAATTCGCAGAGAGCAGCCTCCCAACCAAGAGCCTCCAAGGGACCAAGAGGAAAAGCCCCAAATTGCTGCTCTGCTTCAACTTTCTGCCCAGATCGTTGTGGAATCGCCATCCATGCGAAGTTGAAGCCGGATCGTCATCAATTCAACCTTCTACATCGATCAATCTACATCCAATCGAAGTTTGAAGAGCGTTTGGACGATCCACGAGAAGAATTCCAACTGGATTTGTTCCCCAACTCTAAATTCTTCTCCATTTCACAATTTCCATTCCATCGTGTGTGTGTGTGGTTGTGTTTCGAGCATCCCTTGTGCTTGATTCACAATTTTGTGGTTTTTCTGATCGTGGTTCATCAGACAACGTGTGTGTGGTTGAGTTGTTGTGTTGAACTCGCTCATAAGCAGTCGTTTCTGCGTGTGTGTGTGGACGGTGGATGTAGGATACACGAGTTGTGTACTCCGAACCACCTTAAATCATCGTGTTCTGTGGTTTGTTCGCGTTTTGCGATAGATGATTGGTAGGCACGGTGTTCATACGCACGTTTGATACCCTGTTCTCAATATATCAACTCAAGCTTCTTAATCTCAATCAAATTCTAATCAAGTTTCATTAAGATTGCTGTAGCACCGAAAAGAAGCCATCAGTAATTTAGAATTTGCCGTAATCTATTCAACCCCCCCCCCTTCTAGATTACCATATTGTGTTATTCCGCATAACTCTTCAATTGGTATCAGAGCGGGTTTCTCCGATTTACAGTTTTCGTAATTTGATCTAGCGATCAGGAGATTCTCGATCTTATGGATTCTAGCAAAGGGTATATGGCCGAGGGACATTCAGTAACCAGGCCACCCTATTTTGATGGCACTGACTATTCTTATTGGAAAAATCGTATGCAGGTATTTTTGAGAGCTCAAAATTACGAGCTGTGGAAGATAGTCAGCAAGGGACCATATGTGTTGCCCGAGGACGAAGACACCTGGACGAAAGACCAAATAGCTAAAGGAACTCTCAACTGGAGCGCACTAAACATGATGCAATGTGCGGTGCATCCAAAGGAGTTCTCAAGAGTCTCCACATGCTCAACAGCAAAAGAGATGTGGGACAAACTTGAACTCATTTACGAAGGTACGTCCGAGGTAAGGGAAACTAAAGTTAGCATGTTAGTGTCTGAATATGAAATGTTCAAGATGAAAACTGATGAAAACATATCAGACATGTTTGCAAGATTCATGCTAATAGTTAACGGGCTAAAAGGTCTTAAGAAGGAATACTCTGAAAGTGACTTAGTAAGAAAGATACTTCGATCTCTTACTTCATCTTGGAATACTAAGGCCACTGTCATTGAGGATTCCAAAGACCTTTCCAAAATGAAATTGGATGAACTAATTGGCTCCTTAATGACATATGAAATCAACATCAAAAGAAAAGAATTAGAAGAAAATCCTAGGAAGTCAATTGCTCTAAAAGCATCCAACAAAACATCAACAAGCTCCAAGAAATCCATTCAACAAGATAGTGATGAGCAAGAAACATCTAGTGAGAGTGATAATGGTGAAATGGCAATGCTCACTAGACAATTCAAGAAATTTCTGAAGTTCAAAAGGAGAGACACAGGTAACTCTAAACCTTTTCAAAAGAAAATTTTTCACAGAAATATGAGTCCAACAAAAAATCTGATATTGTTTGTTATGAATGCAAGAAACAAGGGCACATGAGAGGAGAATGCCCGGAACTCAAGAAGAAGCTGAAGAAGGAAAAATTCACCTCCAAGAAAGCCAAAGCAATGTTGGCCACCTGGAGTGATGAAGATGAAGATGAAGATGCACAAGAAACATCCGATGATGAAGAAGTGAAATGCTTAATGGCTAGGAGTGATGACTCCACCGAGGTAAACTTCTCATTTGATGATTTCACTGCAAGTGAATGGGAGGAAGCATACACTACTCTATTTGAAAAATTTTGTGAATATAGATCTGAAAATAAAGCATTAAAAAAGAAATGCAACTCCCTTGTGCATGATAAGAACAATGATGAACGAATTGCATTCCTGACAAAAGAAATAGAAATGATGAAAGTTGATGAAAAGACTCATAATGAAGAGATGGATTGCTTGAAAATGAAATTGCAAGAAACACAAAAAGAAAAAGACTGTTTAAGCCATTCTCTTGAATTCCTTCAAGAAGAACAATTAGAAACAAAGAAAAAGTTGGAACAAACTGAAAAAGAATTGAAAGAAAAATCTGAGGACTTAATGAAATTTGTAAAAGGGAAGCAAAATCTAGATGCGGTTTTGGGCGCCAAAATACATGTAACCAAGCATGGGTTAGGATATCAACCTGTCAAACAAAAGAAAATAGGAGAGTCATTGATCACTTCCTTTGTTGATCCTAGCCCAAGCACAAGCAAGCATGTTCCCACAAAGCATAACTCAAGGTAGTCTCAGACCAAAGCAATGCAACCCAAACAAAATGTTCCCAACAAACAAAAGAAAAAGCCACCTGTCGACAGATGCAATGGTGCCTGTCGACAGCCAAGAACAACTTCAACTAATAAACAGTCTATCAAGCAACAAAAAATTGAAAAGAAAATTCCTTCATGCAATGTGTGTAAAAAGATTGGTCATGATGAAAAACAATGCTGGAATAATCCAAAGAAACAGAAATTCAAACAAGTTTGGATTCCTAAACATCTACTTTGTTGCATGAATGAAATTTTGGGACCCAAAGTAATTTGGGTACCAAAACCTCTTGTCTGATCCACATATGCAGGAATGCCTAGCAGCCCAACATCAAAACAAATGGTACTTGGATAGCGGCTGTTCGAGGCACATGACGGGCGACAAAGCTAAATTCTGTTTCCTAGTGGAGAAAGACGGAGGACAAGTCATCTTTGGAGGTAACAACAAAGGCCAAATAATTGGCACAGGTAATGTTGGTAAGTGTCCCTCCAATTCAATTGAAAATGTACTGTTGGTTGATGGCCTTAATCACAACTTGCTTAGCATAAGTCAATTGTGTGATAGAGGTCACAACGTCATGTTTGAATCAAATTCATGTCAAATTGTTGATAAAGAAACAGGAAGTGTAAAATTTTCTGGAAAAAGAGTGAATAACATTTACTTAGTTGACTTAGATGATCCAGAAAATGATAACTTGTGTCTTGTTGCAAATAGACAGGATGAATTGACCTTGTGGCATCGTAGGCTTGGCCATGCGAGCTACAACGTGTTGCACAAGATCATGAAGCTCAAATTAGTAAGTGGACTTCCTGACATTTCTTTTAACAACAATGAAAGTTTTTGTGATGCATGTGCACAGGGAAAACAGACCCGGAAGTCTTTCAAATCTAAAGCACCGGTAAGCACATCTAAACCATATGAACTGTTGCACATGGACCTTTTTGGACCAACCAGAACTCTAAGTCTCAATGGCAAACGTTTTGGTTTTGTCATTGTAGATGATTTTTCTAGGTTCACATGGGTCAAATTCTTGGCACACAAAAGTGAAACACTTACAATCTTCCAAGAATTCTTTAACAAGATTGAGCATGGCAATGTGAATAAAATATGTTCAATCCGCACCGATCACGGGGGAGAATTTGATAACAATGCTTTTCTGATTTTTGCAGGCACCAAGGGATTGAACATCTGTTCTCTTCCCCAAGGACTCCAGAACAAAATGGAGTAGTGGAGAGGAAAAACAGAACATTGGTGGAAATGGCTCGCACTCTTCTAGTTGAAGGCCAACTCTCCAAAAGCTTTTGGGCAGAAGCAGTGAACACTTCATGCTACATTCTAAACAGAGCCATGGTAAGACCTGTGATAAAGAAAACCCCCTACCATTTGTTGAAAGGTAAGAAACCCAACCTTGGGTACTTCCGAGTTTTTGGCTCAAAGGTATTTATTCATAACAATGATAAATCTGATTTAGATAAATTTGAAGCCAAAAGTGATCAAGGTGTTTTTCTAGGCTACTCAGAACACTCTAGGGCATATAGGGTGTTTAACAATAAAACACGCACTGTGGAAGAAACTCCACATGTCATTTTTGATGAGACTTATGCCAAATCTAACAGCTTGAATGTTAACAGGACTGAAAAAGAGGATGAAGGAACATCGCTTAAGGACCTACAAGTCAAAGCAAAAGACAAATCTGAAGAAGATTCCAAGACCAAAGGTGGATATCTTCACAGGGACTACGATGAAGATGATGAAATAGCATTCAGAAAACAAGATGAAACACTTGAAGAGAATCCACCAGAAAGTGAACCTCCTGAAGAACGACATTCACAAGATCAAATTCCTCAAGGACAAGATACTCCCGGCCCTTCAACAATCACAAATGTGAGGTATTCCAAAGATCACCCACTTGATGATGTGATAGGTAGTTTAAATGATTCTGTTCAAACGAGGTCTCAAGTAAGACAAATAATTGAACATGATCTTTTTGCTTTTGTTTCTCAAGTGGAACCCAAAAATGTTGAAGAAGCCTTAAAAGATAACTCGTGGATTGATGCTATGCATGAGGAACTTGGTCAATTTCAAAGAAATAATGTATGGAGTTTAGTTCCTAGAACCCCTGAAATTTCTATCATAGGAACTAGATGGGTGTTTAGGAATAAACTTAATGAAGAAGGAAAAGTGGTCAGAAATAAAGCAAGACTCGTTGCAAAAGGATATAGTCAAGAATTTGGTGTAGACTTTGAAGAGTCCTTTGCTCCAGTAGCCAGGTTAGAAGCAGTCAGAATCTTATTGGCATATGCATGCTCCCATAAGTTCAAACTTTATCAAATGGATGTTAAAACTGCTTTCTTAAATGGCTATATAAAAGAAGAAGTCTATGTCTCTCAACCACCAGGTTTTGAAAATTCTGAAATGCCTAACCATGTGTATAAATTGCACAAAGCTCTTTATGGTTTGAAACAGGCACCTCGAGCTTGGTATGATAGACTAAGCAATTTTCTGGTAAGCAAAAACTACTCAAGAGGTAAAGTGGACCAAACTCTCTTCACTAAGAAAGTTAGCAATCACATGATTGTTGTTCAAGTTTATGTGGACGATATTATATTTGGTTCAACTAACCCTTCACTGTGTGAAGAATTTTCTAAACACATGCACAATGAATTTGAAATGAGTCTAATGGTGGAGCTTCGAAACAACATAAAGACGGATTCTTCATAAATCAAGAAAAATATGTCAAAGAGCTTCTCAAACGATTTCAATTTGAGCAAGCTAAACCGGCCTCCACCCCAATGAGCACAAGCATCAAATTGGAAAATGATGAGAAAGGTAAACCAGTAGATGCAAAGCACTTCCGAGGTATGATTGGCTCACTCCTTTATCTTACTGCAAGTAGACCGGATATACAATTTAGTGTTTGCCTTTGTGCTAGATATCAATCTAGTCCAAAGGAAAGCCATTTAATTGCAGTCAAGAGAATTTTCCGATATCTCTCTGGCACATACAATTTGGGTTTTTGGTACCCAGCAGGCAGTAGTTTTGATTTGATCTCATATTCTGATGCTGATTATGCTGGATGTAAAATTGATAGAAAAAGCACTAGTGGATATTGCCAATTCCTTGGCGGTTGCATGGTTTCGTGGGCATCCAAGAAACAACACTCGGTTGCACTCTCCACTGCAGAGGCAGAATATGTCGCTGCAGGAAGTTGTGCAGCTCAAGTGTTGTGGATCAAAAGTCAGTTAGCTGACTATAATGTTGAAATTGGATGCACACCTATCCTATGTGACAACACAAGTGCTATCAACCTTTCAAAAAACCCTGTCCAACACTCAAGGACTAAACACATTGAAATCCGTCATCATTTCTTGAGAGATGAAGTTGCCAATAAAACCTTGGAACTTAATTTCATTCCCACAGAAAAACAATTGGCTGATATTTTCACCAAACCCTTGTCTGAAGATAGATTCACATCCTTAAGAAGAGAATTGGGTTTGTGTAAAATGCAATGAAACTGACAAACCATATTGGAGTACATGCTCTTTATGTGTGAATGACTATGTGGTATATCAAATGGTGAACTGTGGAAGAACAAGTTCGGCTTGTTTGAAAACTATCATCATGCGTGAGAAAATATTCTCCGCCAAGTATCAATAGTCCCATTTCATATAAAGGCCTGTACTTCACATAGGATTTTTAGTTTCCTTACATTTTATCATGTTAACTCCATGAAACAATGCTTTTTCTGTGATCATGTGCTTGTGTATGACTTTCTTTAAATGATCATGTTTGTCTTGTATCAAATGCTTGTGTGAATCCTTGCTTAGATGTTGTGTCAACACGTGCACACACTATGGGGGAGTGAGTTAAGGGTAGATGAGTATTTTTCTTGAGGAAACTCTTCCTACATCTCCTTGTTGAATTCTCACTTCCTTGAACTCAATGTGCAATCAATCTAAAACCAGAAAAATCCAATCTGTTCATATCTGTCGACAGTCTCACTCCATCTGTCGACAGGTACACTCAGTTTGTTCTGACTGAAACTTCAATTCATCAGTCTGTGTGCATCTGTCGACAGACAGATTCCTTCTGTCGACAGATACACACATTCTTCTTTATTTTTCAATTCCTTCTTCATACTTCTCAAGAAAGTGTTCCTTACTTGATTTAAAGGTAAACATTGGTTTGTTTGTGTGCAATATAACCTTTTCATATCCACTTCATGTCAAAGTCGTGAACCAAGTCTAAATGATGTTTGATGCAACACTTGATTGAGGTCTATTTAGATCATTTTGAACACAATGAGCAAACCAAATGATTTTTAAACATCTCCTTTGAATAACTCCCTTGTCGTTAAACATGAATCTAAAATGATTTGAAAAAATCAGAAGGTTCTTGAATTTGATGTTCTACATTATAACTTGCCTAAAAAATCTCATGTACTTGACGAAAAGCAAAAAAAAAAAAAAAAAAAAAGGAGAAAAGCTACCTATTTCTTCGTTCAATCAACAAATTTATCTTTCATTTATGGGATGGAGGTAGAGCAATGATGAAAATCACTAAGTAACCGGGGACATGGGCATCACCAATGTCGGTCTTCGCGTCAAAAGGTTGTTTCATTATCTCTATACAATGGCTTGATGGACACTCACATTGAGTAACTGGGGGTATTGGCATCACAAATGTCTACCTTCACATGAAAAAGTGAAAGTGCTCCTCATTGCCACTCTTTTCCATCTTCGTTGTTTAAAGATTCTAAAATCATACCAGAAATAGAGTGAAGCCTCCGAAAACTTTTTATGTCAAGTCCAATGTGCTTCTTATGGGTAAGATGTTCTTGTGGCCATCTAATTCAAATGTCATCTGACTATCATCTCTATTTAGATGCATGTTTTTCTTCAACGGCCTTAATCAAAAGAGTTATTTAATTTTCACTGGCTATTGTGAAATGTGTTCTTCATGATCTAATTAAATAACTTATCTGTTTTGATTCAAACTCATTTTAGAATTGTGTCATGTCTTCATCATAATGGATATACATTTTTATATTGTACATACACCTATTTTACCTTAAAACACCAAATGAACACTTGTCCCTTTGAAAAATCTTATCAAAAATCAAGTTTTAGCCAAAATAAAAAAAAAAGGGGTTATCTGTCGACAGATAGATTGTCATCTGTCGACAGCCGACGGCCCAGATCCGTTTTTGAAGCAAACCCTCGCGCCGGTTCAACTCCTTTTTGTGGGGCCTCTCTTTTAAAACCCTTCTAAACCCATTCTAAGGCATCCCACGACCACTTCTCAACCTTCCCCTCTCATTTCCTCCTCCTCTTCTCCAAACCCCTCTCTTCCCCCTTCAGGGCTCAAGATCCGCTCCGTCTCCGACGATCCTGCTGCTCCTCGTCTGGGATCCCTCCACTCTCCCTTCCCAAACGCCATTCTCACCCTCCTTCCTGAGATGGCACCCAAATCAAAGCTTCTCGCTCGCCGTCGTCGCGCTTCGACGGACGCCGGAGAGAGTTCCAGGGCTCCTTCCGAACGTCGCAGCAAGCATCGCGAGGATCGGTTGCCGGAACTCATTGTTCCTCAAGGTCTCTATCTTATCCGGGCCACCGGCACCTTCAAGAAACTCGTCCAATCCCGGTATGTGGACTTCGAGTCCTTAGCACCGATGTTCCCCTCACTCCTACCCTATTTTGACACTCAAGGGTGGACATCCTTCTTGTACTCACACTTGCAATACTCTCCAACTGCCGTCACAGAGTTTTTCAATAACCTAGGGCTTTCCGATCAGGGAGATCTCTACTCTTCGGTGAAAGGCACTCGTTTTCGCCTCACCGCCAATCTTATCTCGACAGCCCTTGAAATTCCAAACTCAGGAGTTGAAATCTTCAACTACAATCCTTCTGCTTCTGAGTACTATGAACTTCTCACGTTGCAACCTTATGACTCCACTAAGGAAATTGCTCGTCTAAATGCCAACTCCTTTCCTCCTTTGATCCGGATGATCCATCACATCTTCACTACCTTGATCGTCCCGAAGGATGGAAGCCGAGAATTAGTCATCGAGGTCCACAAGTCTTTGTTCATTTTCTTCCTCAAGTGTCAACAAATCAATCTGCCTGAACTCATGATAAGCCTCATCCGTCGGTGTTTCTCAAACACCAAAAGATCAATGCCATACGCTTGCCCCATCACCTCTCTTCTCATTTTCATTGGCATTCCTATCGCTTCAAGTGAGCTCATCTCCTTGAAATCCCGCAGTGCTTTTGACCTCACTGCTGCTAACCGAATGGGCTACAAATTGTAGACGGTGTAGTCACAAGGACTCTCAAAGGAAAGGAACCACAAGGAGTTGAAGAGTCATCTTCTGAAGAAGACAATGAAGCCGATGAAGCTAATGAAGGCAGTGATGAAGACTCTCAGGATGAGCAAATGCCTGATCAACCTCAAGAATTTGATGATGTACCTGTGCCTCAAGAACAATCTCTTCGTGATTACTTGGCACAAATGCATCAACAAATGATCTCAGGTTTTGCTCAGATGAATTCTAGATTTGATCAAGTGGACGCTCGCCTCCACTCACTAGATGAGTCTCACGTGCAAATCCGAGACCGACTTGATTTCCTCTACTCCGAGAGAGATGGATCCCGTCATCCTCCACCTGCTGGACATGACAATGAATAGAGGGTCTCAGGGTCATTAGAGGTCATTAAGAGTCTTAGCTGGGAGTTAGTCTCACTTGTCCAGTCATCTTTTTCTTGTTCATGTTATTTCCCTTTCTTTTGATTTTTATTGAGTCATGTACTGATTGTCTCTTGTACTGTGAAATTTGAATGATCGATCAATGAAAACTCACAGTTCATGTTTATTTGTCTCCTAATGTGCATGACTTGACATTTTGTATGTTGTCAAAAAGGGGGAGAACATCAATATGCATCTATTGAATGTTTTTGTCATCATCAAAAAGGGGGAGATTGTTGGGTTTTCCATATATCATGTTTTTGATGATCACATTAATATCCTGAACATTGATTTAATGCAAAATTGATGTGCTAACTAACATGAAAAACACCATGAAAGTGATTGAGTTAAACATTGTAAATCATACAATGTATATCACTAACAATGTATTTGCATGTAGGTGCACAAGCATGAAAGATGGAGCATTGAAGAGATGAGCAAATAGCACAAAAAACTGTCAAAGAGGTGCACCTGTTGACAGATGCAATGTACCTGTCGACAGATTCACACAGTCATTCCAAGACAGAACTCCGGTTTGCATCTCTGAGTGCACCTGTCGACAGATGAATTGTACCTGTCGACAGATTCACACAGTCAACCCAGGACAGAACTCAGGTTTTCTATTCCTGAGTGCACCTGTCGACAGATGCAAATTGCCTGTCGACAGATACACTCAGAAACTCAATTTTCTGAAACCCAGTTCTCAGCCTGAGTGCGCCTGTCGACAGATGCAAGTGCACTTGTCGACAGACGACGGAAACATGAGATTTAGAGTTTCCAAATCTGGCCCCACTTGGGTGTTTCCTTCCTCCACGACCCCCACCTTTACCTAACACTATATAAGCATCCTTTTGGAGCCAAATTCGCAGAGAGCAGCCTCCCAACCAAGAGCCTCCAAGGGACCAAGAGGAAAAGCCCCAAATTGCTGCTCTGCTTCAACTTTCTGCCCAGATCGTTGTGGAATCGCCATCCATGCGAAGTTGAAGCCGGATCGTCATCAATTCAACCTTCTACATCGATCAATCTACATCCAATCGAAGTTTGAAGAGCGTTTGGACGATCCACGAGAAGAATTCCAACTGGATTTGTTCCCCAACTCTAAATTCTTCTCCATTTCACAATTTCCATTCCATCGTGTGTGTGTGTGGTTGTGTTTCGAGCATCCCTCGTGCTTGATTCATGAATTTGTGGTTGTTCTGATCGTGGTTCATCAGACAACGTGTGTGTGGTTGAGTTGTTGTGTTGAACTCGCTCATAAGCAGTCGTTTCTGCGTGTGTGTGTGGACGGTGGATGTAGGATAAACGAGTTGTGTACTCCGAACCACCTTAAATCATCGTGTTCTGTGGTTTGTTCGCGTTTTGCGATAGATGATTGGTAGGCACGGTGTTCATACGCACGTTTGATACCCTGTTCTCAATATATCAACTCAAGCTTTCTTAATCTCAATCAAATTCTAATCAAGTTTCATTAAGATTTCTGTAGTACCGAAAAGAAGCCATCAGTAATTTAGAATTTTCCGTAATCTATTCAACCCCCCCCCCCCTTCTAGATTACCATATCGTGTTATTCCGCATAAGTCTTCAGAAGCAAGTGACGGATCATCTGAGAGACAAATGTGAGTAAGAAGAAGAGTGATCTACTCGTGTAACTACAACTGCAACCCAACGGTAGGATCCCTGGTGTGGCCGTATCGGACTTTGACTAGTTTCCGGTGTGTCTGAGTCAAAGGAGTTGTAATATGATGGTTGAATCAGGAGAGTCTCATAACCGGAGCTCATGGGCTCGCTGGCCTAATCAGGACGTCTATCCCGAATTTAGGAGGTCGTAGAGACAAGGAGTTGGTTGATCTCTCAAAGGATTATTAAAAGATTCTAACTAGAATCAATGTTCGGAAAGCCTGAAGTCCAGAATTAAGCTCACGACTGGCGAAGGTTCAAATGACTTCAACAAGGCTGGAATGATTATTTGTGATATGCACGGTGGGACAAGTGGAGAAGGGGGGGCAACAAAGACCCGATATTCAGCTCGGATATTCAAGAAGGGCGGACCCGGTAGGCTACCTATGCTGGGGGAGCCATGGAGCAATCAGATGATCGAGAAAAATCACCATTTTTTAATTTTTTTGTGAGTGTTAGTAAGAGAATGTTAGCAGTGAAGACCTAAATGCATGCTGGTGTGGGTTGCCTATCTAAAATACAAGTTAGCACCAGAGGAAAATTCTAAAGGCCATATAAATAACTGAGAGATCGCAAACCCATCACGGTTTTTGGTAAAGGGGAACTCAGGGTTCACGGTCGCCAAATTATTCGCCTCTGGTGGGGTCCTACGTTAGACATACCTGTAACGCTCAAGGTCGCATGAGCGTTCTGAACTTTGAAGTGCAACATGTGCTTGGATATATGCAAAACAACTTGAAGCACAAGATAAAATATAATGGCTATATGAATTGAATTTTGAAAATTTCCAGGGGAATAAACGTCCACATCGATGGCCGCCAGCTTTCAGTTAATGGCAACAAATATTTCCGCTAACCAGATACTGACGTCAACCGATCTGGACGCCTACTGGCCAGTGAATCAGGCCCAAAATATAGGTGATGGGAGTCCATGAGGACTCTCTCATCTTCCACCTCCGTCTCTCCCTACTCCTGCTGCGAACCAGAGAGCTGGGAGACGAAGAAAAGCAGCGAGATGGCCTCCTCTTCGACCGGACGATCCACAGGCATGAACCCAGGAATTCTGAGTGAAAGTTCCGGGGCACCTGAGCACCAGACTGGCCAATGGGGAGGTAAGTGATGCTCATTTCTGGTAAGTAACATCTCAATCTTGATCACATCTTGAATTGAATCGGATTTTTACCACTGACCAAGATTTGATGACTGACCAAGATGTGTGAATGCAGAAGGGAGAGCTATCGAGAGTGCGAGCGAGCCAAGACACAAGCGCGAGCTCGTCCGCACAGCCTGCGGGAGGGGACCTGGCGGTCTGCCTACAGGAGTCCCTGGACCGGGCACAGGCGAGGGTCCAGGAGCTAGAGACGAGGACACGGGAGTTGGAGGCAGAGGTAAGACACTGAAACTCATACTCTTCTGTATGTGATGTGAATGTTCTGACTTGTTTGCCCCTTGATATGCAGCGATAGAGAGGAGGAGCGGCGACCCTCCAGACGCAGATGGAGAGTCTGTGGCTGGACTTGTCGAGAGTGGAGGGCCGCCTGCTCGAGTCGCGAGAGCGGGAGAGAGAGGCAAGGGAGAGAGAGAGAGAGAGAGAGACCGACCGAGCCCGGGCTGAGATCGCGAAGAACTATGAGATCCTGAAGGATCGGGTGCTGAGTAAGCGTCAGGAGCAGTAGCGGGCGGCTCAGCAGAAGGCACCAGGGAGGATGGGACCTGCCTTCACCTCCCTAGACGACATCGTGTCTCTAGGGGACCCCTCTGTGGTACGAGGAGGATTACCGCGACCCGAGGCATCGACGGTGTCGAGGCCTCCTCTCCCAGACCGGCATCGGGAGAGAGAGGAGGAGGAGGTGAGTAGCTCGTGTAGGCAGAGGCCTAGCGAGGGAGAGAGGAGAGAGGAGTGATACTTTGTACCACCAGGGGTATGCCCCTGTTATGATATGTACAGAACTTGATCATTATAATGGATTTTTTGTGGACTTTTGTCATTTGTGCACTTGAATGGTTTGCTTTGTGTACTTCGGTTCCTGCATCCACAACACTTAGAGGAAAAGGGTTAGTGTAGATCTGTCTTTAGCCCCTTTCCTAAGCGATGTACCTTTCTTGAGATCTGGTCAAGGGGCTAATGTCTAATCAAAGATAAAACACAAGAAAAATAACCGAAGGGAAATATGCACATGCATTTTTTTTTGTTTCATTTTTTTGACTCTAAAATACATATTCATCACCTGTCAAAGCATAGGGTCTGTGTGATCTACATAACCACAGAGGTCATGAATAAGGAGGATCATGCATGAATTCCTTGATGTTGGAAATTGCCCCTAGCCTTCTTGATATTTTCCACCACGAAAGGTCTTATACAGTCAAATTTGCCCGAGAGGGAGGAATTTGGAAGAAATAAGTAGGAAGCCATGCAAGGATTTGGTTCGAACCACTTTCTGTTTCCAAACCAACATCTCACACTAAAAGACTTGGTCAACAATTATTTGCAGGGGAATGTTTCTTTTTATTTGATTTCAGGGGTGGAGGTACGTACTTTTTGCTACCTCCTTGATTTGGTCAGCCTTATCCTGGGTACGTACTTTTTGCTACCCTTTTTTGACCTTTTTGGCTTTTCTTTTCCCCTTTTAGGCTTGATTTAGCATTCTACCCCTTGCTTTTCTTGATTGCCCCTATTTATGGTAATCTTGTCTTTTAGATGGGAGGGGATGGTCCCCTACTCGTAGTTTGCTCCGCTTCCAGACGCGACCGAGTGGGAGAAGAATAAGGGAAACATATTGATCGGATTAGACTATCCGAGTGTACTTGTGATTTTCCAACTAGAAAGCAATACCTTAACATCGCATGGTGCGAATAAACCCTACCTCACTAAGGACCAAGTCGTTAAAAAGTGATGAATAACCGACTTGACAGGCTGACAGACTAAGGATAGAATTTCTTGAGGTAGACTGCGTTCCACGGATATGACAACTCCCCTCCTTCGAAGTCTACCAACCTATAAGCGTTCCCTGAATATACTTCCTTGACAACGAACGGACCTTCCAAATTTTCTTGCAATTTGCTCCTGGGACTTGGTGCCTTTATGATTTTACGCTTTAGGACCATCTCACCCACTTAAAATTTTCTCTCAAGAACACTTTTAGCGTAAAAACGTGCAATTCTCTGACTGGTAGACTTGAGCATGGTCAGCCGCTATCATTCGCCTTTCATCTAAAAGTTCAAGTTGTGCCAACAAGGCTTCCCGACGTTGATCGGGGTCAAGTTCAGAATCCAATTGAACTCTAAGTGAAGGGACGAAGATCTCATATGGGTGTATCGTATCCGATCTGTATGTCAAAGCGTAGGGGGTTTGCCCCGTAGGAGTTCGGACCGAGGTGCGATAAGCCCAAAGAGCTTCAACCAAGCGATCTGGCCAGTCAGCATTGTTGTGAGATTTGCATGTTTTCTTTATGATTTTGATGAGAGTTTCATTAGTAGCTTCCGCTTGTCCATTACCTTGTGGATAATATGGGGATGAATGATGCAAGTTAATGCCATATTTACCACACATGTCGTGAAGCTCCTGTGAAGTGAATTGATGTCCATTGTCGGTGATGATGTCCCGAGGCACGCCGAACCTTGCAAGGATGTTGCGCTTGATGAATTTGACCACTGTTGAAGCTTTGACCACAATGAATGCTTCTGCTTCAGCCCACTTTGTGAAGTATTCCGTGGCGGTCAGGATGAAGGAGTTCTTATGGATTTCTCCGGTTCTGTCCGCGAGAGGACCGACCACATCGAATGTCCACATGGCGAAAGGTCATGGAGCGATGAGAGGGTGAAGAGAAGAGGAAGGAGCATGAATTTTGTCACAGTGCAATTGGCATTTAGCACAGTGACGGACAAAATGGCGACAATCTTCTTCCATGGTAGGCCAATAATAATGTCTTAGCAACTTTTGGGCAATTGCTCTACCATTAACATGGCCACCACATTCACTAGAGTGAGTGGATTCAACAACATCTTGAGACTCGAATTCATCGAGGCAACGAAGATGGACCCCACTGAGAGATTTCTTGTATAGAATGTCACCTATGATCTTGTAACGCTCCGAGACGCGGCGAATGGCCAGTCTATCGGCAGAGGTGGCATAATCGGGGAAGGATCCATCTTTGAGAAAGTTCTCGATGTCAAAATACCAAGGATGGCCATCTTCGAGGTCGATTTCTGGCTCTTTCGAGAGCGCATGGACCCGAAGGGATGGAGAAGGAGACGTGAGTTGAGAAAACCAAGGATCTACATGGGAAGGGACTCTCAACCTTTGGATAGAGACGGTTTGAGAAGATCTTCCCAAAGGGATGGGAATGGAAGAAGCTAAGGAAGCGAGTGAATCTGCTAGGATATTCTGAGCCCTAGGAGTGTGAACTGGGGTGAGCTTCCTAAACTGTCGGACGACCATTCCTACCAACTCTTGGTATGGTTTCAACTTGGGGTCCCGGGTTTGGTACTTACTAAGAGATTGCTGGAGTATCAACTGTGAATCACCAATTATCCTTAACTCCTTGACTCCGAGCAATAATGCCATTTTCAGCCCAACTAAGAGCGCCTCATACTCGGCCACATTGTTCGTGGCTCGGAAGGTTAACTGGTAGGCGTGTGGAATGACTACCCCTTCCGGTGAGAGGAGGACTGCCCCTATTCCACACCCTATGGAATTGCGGGCCCCATCGAAGTAAAGTACCCACGAAGGTTCACCATCGATAATGGCTCCAAACTCTTCATTGGGAAAGCTTTCATCAACGGGAGAGCTTGAAGGCAAGGGGTGGTGGGCTAAATGCTCAGCAATAGCGTGCCCCTTGATCGACTTTTGGTTGACGTAGGTGATATGAAATTGATTGAGGAAACTCTGTCACCTCATCAACCGGTCAGTCAGGACAGGCTTCTTAAGCAAGTACCGAATAGGCTCCATACGCGCCAGAAGTTTCACTTCATGAGCAAGGAAATAATGCTTTAACTTCTGGGCAACCCAGACGACGGCCGCACACGTTCTTTCCATGACGGTGTACCTCTTTTCAGCTTCATTTAACAACTTGGATAAATAGTACACTGCTTTCTCCTTCTTCTCGTCGTCTTATTGGGCCAAAACTGCTCCAGTTGAATCTTCAGTGGTTAACACATAGAGCACTAAAGGCCGACCCGGGACCGGAGGAGCGAGAACAGGGGGATTGAACAAATAGCTCTTCAACTCATCAAAGGCCTTTTGACATTTCTCGTTTCAATCAAACTTAGCCTCTCCTTTAAGCATCTCATAGAAGGGCTTACAACGGATTGAATGCTGGGAGATGAATCTCCTAATAAACTAAAGTCTACCAATCAGCTCTCTGATTTCTTTGATATTCCTAGGAGGAGGCATGTAGATTATTGCTTTGGCCTTATTGGGATCAATCTCAATTCCCCGCTTGCTTACTATGAACCCCAACAATTTCCCCGAGGAGACACCAAAGACACACTTTTTGGGGTTCATCTTAAGATTGTGTTCTCTAGACTGCTGGAGAACTGCCCGGAGGACCTCAGCATGGCCATGTCGAGTCTTTGATTTAACCAACACATCATCTACATAGACCTCCATGTGCACATGCATCATGTCATGAAAAATCGCCATCATTGCCCTTTGATAGGTTGCTCCCGCATTCTTCAATATGAAGGGCATGACGACATAACAGTAGGTCCCCCAGGGCATTGTGAAAGAAGTTTTCTCCTGATCTTCCTCCGCTAGACGGATGTGGTTATACCCAGAGAAACCATCCATGAAAGATAACATCTCAAAGCCGGAAGTGTTGTCCACTAGGACATCTATGTGTGGGAGAGGGAAATCGTCCTTCGGGCAAGCACAATTAAGGTCACGGAAATCTATACAGATTCTAACCTTACCGTCCTTCTTCATCACAGGGACGATATTAGCTACCCATTGTGGATATAGCACAACCCTAATGAATTTGGCTTTGTGCAACTTGTCAACCTCCTCTTTGATCTTGAGTGCAAGCTTGGGATGTAGCCTTCTTAGCTTTTGTTTGACGGCTTTGGCGTCGGCTTTTAGGACCAACCGGTGCTCGACTAAAGAGGTGTCAAGTCCTGGCATGTCCTCATAGGACCAAGCAAAACCATCGGAGAATTCTTTAAGAATAACTACCAGAGCTTCTTCTTCTTCAACACTCAAGTTGGCACTAATCAAAACTACCTTCGAGGATTCTTTAGTGCCAAGGTCCTCTTTAGTGGGCTCGTCCGCAGCCATGGTTGGCTCATCGAACCTCTTTGTGCCATCCACATAGGAGCTCACTGGGTCCTCTTCTTCCGACCCAGGATCTCCCAGCTCACCTTTCTCAACAAAATTTAGCAGATAAACTCCAAAACCATCATCTAAAGAGTCACCTTTTTCAAAATCTGATTCAATATGGGCAGGCTCCTCAAGATACTCTGGGACTTGACTTAACTTGGCACACCTCTCAGCCAAAGCCATGACATAACAGGCAGGAACATGCCTACCCTTCTCTTTGTGCACACATGGCTGAGATGATCTAGACTCTTCTAATCCTAAACCCGACTCTAGATTAGACCCTAGACCCGACTCTAAGCTAAAATCTACACCACTATGTACAGGACTGCTATGTACAAAACTATGTACAAAGGAAGTACCCCCAGAGGGTCGAGGAAAGGAGTCTAAGCTGGAGAGCGTCGGCCCTTGGCCGAGCGGAAGAGACTCCAAAGCGGATGGGTATTCGATGGAGACCTCGCATTTCCAATTTTCAAAATTGGCATTTTTTTTTTTTTGGGAATCAAGGCCGAGAACCATAAGTTGCTGACTTAAGGCAGCCTCGATTGGCCATGCGTGGGATGGAGAAAGAACGGGTGGAGAAAGAAGGGAGAAAGAAGAAGTTGAGGGAGGGGGAGGAGAGTCAGGTACTGGGCGCACCTCAGCTTGGGGAGAAGGAGATGGAGAGGGAGATGGTGGAGATGGAGAGTCAGAACTGAAGAGCGAGAGAAGGCCAAAATCTTCAGAGACTTCCTCTAATTGGGCATCCTCTTTTTCATCGCTTTCCGAGCCGGACAACTCCTCTATCACGGGTTCCCGAGTTCCCGGTTGGAGGGGCCCCTGAACGAAATGTTCCTTTAGGGTCCACGTAAGAGGTTGATAGGGAATAAATGGGTTTGGATGAATGGGGTCCGGGGGAAAACCTAGACCAGCCCTATCTAGAGGCCTCTTGACTTGGGTGTGGTGGATAGGACCCTGCTGGTTCTTTCCCAACCCTCGGCCATGTATATAGCCGATCCTAGCCATTACCTCCCAAGCTTTCCCTTGGGGGCATGGGACATGGGGTTCTTTAGCTGACTGGGGAGATTGGCTGAGATCACAGGGCAAGGGGAAGTCAAATATTGACATGACCGGCTTCTTCCCCTTGTCCGGAACGAACAAATGCGGCATCTGCTCCGAGGTGATGGAATTAAGAGTTTCCAGGGTAGGAATGCTCTTGATTTTGATAATCCGCCCATTGAAAGGAAACTTGAAGCACTGATGGGTGGTGGAAGGGACCCCTAAGGTTTGTTCTAGCCATGGACGACCGAGAATGGCCTTGTAGGCCGGATCGACGTCGAGGACTAAAAACTCAGAAGACATAGTAATGGGCCCGATTTCAAGCTGAAGAGCAATCTTACCTTTGGCAACCCTTTTGGAGTTGTCATAGGCAGCCATGGTGGAGCAGATTTTCTCCAGATTATCATCCCCCAAACCGAATTTCTTGAGGGTCTTCATCGGACATACATTGATAGATGCCCCGGTGTCGATCAGAGTGGAGTCTACTGAAACCCCATTGAGGTTGATAGTGAGACAGAGAGGAAGAGAACGGCACTCAGGGGCGGCAAGATCATTGTCCGAAAAAGAGATTGAGGGTCCTTGGGTAAGGGAGATAATGGCATTGGTGACCCCACTAGGAGGGAGGTCATCATTGACCATGATCTTCTGGTGAAATTGGAGGAGGGTGGACTGGTGAGACGGCGACCTCCGAATCAATTCCAAAATAAACACCCTCGCGGGCGTCTTATCTAGGTGTTGGAGAATGTCATATTCGGTGCCGGCGGGTGTGGAGGTCCATTATCCTCCTCATCTTGCAAAGGCGTTCCCTGAATATACATCATTGACAACAAACGGACCTTCCAAATTTTCTTGCAATTTGCTCCTTGGACCTGTTGCCTTTATGATTTTACACTTTAGGACCATCTCACCCACTTCAAATTTTCTCTCAATAACTCTTTTAGCGTAAAAACGTGCAATTCTCTGACGGTAGACTTGAGCATGGTCAGCCGCTATCATTCGCCTTTCATCTAAAAGTTCAAGTTGTGCCAACAAGGCTTCCCGACGTTGATCGGGGTCAAGTTCGGAATCCAATTGAACTCTAAGTGAAGGGACGAAGATCTCATATGGGAGTATCGCATCCGATCCGTATGTCAAAGCATAGGGGGTTTGCCCCGTAGGAGTTCGGACCGAGGTGCGATAAGCCCAAAGAGCTTCAACCAAGCGATCTGGCTAGTCAGCATTGTTGTGAGATTTGCATGTTTTCTTTATGATTTTGATGAGAGTTTTATTAGTAGCTTCCGCTTATCCATTACCTTGTGGATAATATGGGGATGAATGATGCAAGTTAATGCCATATTTACCACACATGTCATAAAGCTCCTGTGAAGTGAATTGAGGTCCATTGTCGGTGATGATGTCTCGAGGCACGCCGAACTTTTCAAGGATGTTGCGCTTGATGAATTTGACCACTATTGAAGCTTTGACCTCAATGAATGCTTCTGCTTCAGCCTACTTTGTGAAGTATTCCGTGGTGGTCAGGATGAAGGACTTCTTACGGATTTCTCCGGTTCTGTCCCCGAGAGGACCGACCACGTCGAATGCCCACATGGCGAAAGGCCATGGAGCGATGAGAGGGTGAAGAGAAGAGGAAGGAGCATGAATTTTGTCACCGTGCAATTGGCATTTAGAACAGTGACGGACAAAATGGCGACAGTCTTCTTCCATGGTAGGCCAGTAATAGTGTCTTAGCAACTTTTGGGCAATTGCTCTACCATTAACATGGCCACCACATTCACTAGAGTGAGCGGCTTCAACAACATCTTGAGACTCGAATTCATCGAGGAACCGAAGATAGACGCCACTGAGAGATTTCTTGTATAGAATGTCACCTATGATCTGGTAACGTTCTGAGACGCGGCGAATGGCCCGTCTATCGGTAGAGGTGGCATAATCGGGGAAGGATCCATCTTTGAGAAAGTTCTCGATGTCAAAATAGCAAGGATGGCCATCTTCGAGGTCGATTTCTAGCTCTTTCGAGAGTGCGTAGACCCGAAGGGATGGAGAAGGAGACGTGAGTTGAGAAAACCAAGGATCTACATGGGAAGGGACTCTCAACCTTTGGATAGAGACGATTTCAGAAGATTTTCCCAAAGGGATGGGAATGGAATAAGCTAAGGAAGCGAGTGAATCTATTAGGATATTCTGAGCCCTAGGAGTGTGAACTTGGGTGAGCTTCCTAAACTGTTGGACGACCATTCCTACCAACTCTTGGTATGGTTTCAACTTGGGGTCCCGGGTTTGGTACTTGCTAAGAGATTGCCGGAGTATCAACTGCGAATCACCAATTATCCTTAACTCCTTGACTCTAAGCAATAATGCCATTTTCAGGCCAACTAAGAGCGCCTCATACTCGGCCACATTGTTCGTGGCTCGGATAGTTAACTGGTAGGCGTGCGGAATGACTACCCCTTCCGGTGAAAGGTGGACTGCCCCTATTCCACACCCTTTGGAATTGTGGGCCCCATCGAAGTAAAGTACCCACGAAGGTTCACCATTGATAATGGTTCCTAACTCTTCATCGGGAAAGCATTCATCAATGGGAGAGCATGAAGGCAAGGGGTGGTGGGCCAAATGCTCAGCAATAGCGTGCCCCTTGATCGACTTTTGGTTGACGTAGGTGGTATCAAATTGATTGAGGAAACTCTGCCACCTTATCAACCGGTCAGTCAGGACAGGCTTCTCAATCAAGTACCGAATAGGGTCCATACGCACCAGAAGTTTCACTTCATGAGCGAGGAAATAATGCTTTAACTTCTGGGCAACCCAGACGACGGCCGCAGACGTTCTTTCCATGGCGGTGTACCTCTTTTCAGCTTCATTGAACAACTTGGATAAATAGTACACCGCTTTCTCCTTCTTCTCGTCGTCGTACTAGGCCAAAACTGCTCCAGTTGAATCTTCAGTGGTTGACACATAGAGTAGTAATGGCCGACCCAGGACCGGAGGAGCGAGAACAGGGGGATTGAATAAACAGCTCTTCAACTCATCAAAGGCCTTTTGACATTTCTCGTTCCAATCAAACTTAGCCTCTCCTTTAAGCATCTCATAGAAGGGCTTACAATGGATTGAATGCTGGGAGATGAATATCCTAATAAACTGAAGTCTACCAATCAGCCCTCTGATTTCTCTGATATTCCTAGGAGGAGGCATGTCGATTATTGCTTTGGCCTTATTGGGATCAATCTCCATTCCCCGCTTGCTTACTATGAACCCCAGCAATTTCCCCGAGGAGACACCAAAGACACACTTTTTGGGGTTCAAATTAAGATTGTGTTCTCTAGACCACTGGAGAACTGCCCAGAGGACCTCAGCATGGCCATGTCGAGTCTTTGATTTAACCAAGACATCATCTACATAGACCTCCATATGCACATGCATCATGTCATGAAAAATCGCCATCATTGCCCTTTGATAGGTTGCTCCCGCATTCTTCAATCCGAAGGGCATGACGACATAACAGTAGGTCCCCCAGGGCGTTGTGAAAGAAGTTTTCTCCTAATCTTCCTCCTCCAGACGGATCTGGTTATACCCAGAGTAACCATCCATGAAAGATAACATCTCAAAGCAGGCAGTGTTGTCCACTAGGACATCTATGTATGGGAGAGGGAAATTGTCCTTCGGGCAAGCACGATTAAGGTCACGGAAATCTATACAGATTTTAACCTTACCGTCCTTCTTCATCACAGGGACGATATTAGCTACCCATTGTGGATATAGCACAACCCTAATGAATTTGGGTTTGTGCAACTTGTCAACCTCCTCTTTGATCTTGAGTGCAAGCTTGGGATGTAGCCTTCTCAGCTTTTGTTTGACGGCTTTGGCGTCGGCTTCTAGGACCAACCGGTGCTCGACCAAAGAGGTGTCAAGTCCTGGCATGTCCTCGTAGGACCAAGCAAAACCATTGGAGAATTCTTTCAGAATAGCTACCAGAGCTTCTTCTTCTTCAACACTCAAGTTGGCACTAATCAAAACTACCTTTGCGGATTCTTTAGTGCCAAGGTTGACCTCTTTAGTGGGCTCGTCTGCAGCCATGGTCGGCTCGTCGAACCTCTTTGTGCCATCCACATAGGAGCTCACTGGGTCATCTTCTTCCGACCCAGGATCTCCCAGCTCACCTTTCTCAACAAAATCTAGCAGATAAACTCCTAAACTGTCATCTAAAGAGTCGCCTTCTTCAAAATCTGATTCAATAAGGGCAGGCTCCTCAAAAATTCTGGGACTTGACTTAACTTGGCACACCTCTCTGCCAAAGCCATGACATAACGGGTAGGAACTTGCCTACCCTTCTCTTTGTGCACACATAGCTGAGAGGATCTAGACTCTTCTAATCCTAAACCTGACTCTAGACTAGACCCTAGACCCGACTCTAAGCTAAAATCTAGACCACTATGTACAGGACTGCTATGTACAAAACTATGTACAGAGAAAGTGCCCCCAGAGGGGCGAGGAAAGGACTCTAAGCTGGAGAGCGTCGGCCCTTGGCCGAGCGGAAGAGACTCCAAAGGGGAAGGGTGTTCGATGGAGACCTCGCATTTCCAATTTTCAAAATGGGCATTTTTTTTTTTGGAATCAAGGACTAGAACCATAAGTTGTTGACTTAAGGCAGCCTTGACTGGCCATGTGAGGGGTGGAGAAAGAACGGGTGGAGAAAGAAGAGAGAAAGAAGAAGTTGAGGGAGGGGGAGGAGAGTCAGGTACCGGGCGCACCTCAGCTTGGGGAGAAGGAAATGGGGAGGGAGATGGTGGAGATGGAGAGTCAGAACCGAAGAGCGATAGAAGGCCAAAATCTTCGAAGACTTCCTCTAATTCGGCGTCCTCTTTTTCATCGCTTTCCGAGTCGGACAACTCCTCTATCACGGGTTCCCGAGTTCCCGGTTGGAGGGGCCCCTAAACGAAATGTTCCTTCAGGGTCCAGGTAAGAGGTTGATAAAGAATAAATGGGTCTGGATGAATGGGGTCTAGGTGAAAACCTAGACCAGCCCTATCTAGCGGCCTCTTGACTTGGGTGTGGTGGATAGGACCCTGCTCGTTCTTTCCCAACCCTCGACCATGTATATAGCCGATCCTAGCCATTACCTCCCAACCTTTCCCTTGGGGAAATGGGACATGGGGTTCTTTAGCTGACTGGGGAGATTGGTTGAGATCACAGGGCAAGGGGAAGTCAAAGATTGACATGACCGCCTTCTTCCCCTTATCCGGAACGAACAAATGCGGCATCTGCTCCGAGGTGATAGAATTAAGAGTTTCCAGGGTAGGAATGCTCTTGATTTTGATAATCCGCCCATTGAAAGGAAACTTGAAGCACTTATGGGCGGTGGAAGGTACCCCTAAGGTTTGTTCTAGCCATGGACGACCGAGAATGGCCTTGTAGGCCGGATCGACGTCGAGGACTAAAAACTCAGAAGACATAGTAACGGGCCCGATTTCAAGCTGAAGAGCAATCTTACCTTTGGCAACCCTTTTGGAGTTGTCATGGGCAGCGATGGTGGAGCAGATTTTCTCCAGATTATCATCCCCCAAACCCAATTTCTTGAAGGGCTTCATCGGACATACATTGATAGATGCCCCGGTGTCGATCAGAGTGGAGTCTACCGAAACCCCATTGAGGTTGATGGTGAGACAGAGAGGAAGCGAACGACACTCGGGGGCGGCAAGATCATTGTTCGAAAAGAGATTGAGGGTCCTTGGGTAAGGGAGAGAATGGCATTGGTGACCCACTAGGAGGGAGGTCATCATTGACCATGATCTTCTGGAGAAATTGGAGGAGGGTGGACTGGTGAGACGGCGACCTCCAAATCAATTCCAAAATAGACACCCTCGCGGGCGTCTTATCTAGGTGTTGGAGAATGTCATATTCAATGCCGGCAGGTGGTGGAGGTCCATTATCCTCCTCATCTTGCAAAGGCCGCGGGGGTGGAGGAACGATCCGGTTCCAGAGCATGACATGAACATCTTCCTGAGACCCGGGGAGGATTAACTGAAGAGGTCTGGTCTCGGGTGTAGACGACTCACGGGCAGGGAAGGTAGGAGGGTAGGCCTCTTGACGGATTGGTCGGATGAGGACTAAAGGCCGATCCTCTAAAATGGCGTCTACTATAGTGGAAGGTTCCTCAGACTCTATGGAAGGACACGGGTACCATTCTTCAAAGCCCTCTACCACCCACTTTTGTTCTCTCCTCACGACCCGGGGTTCTACATGCGTCATGGTGTGGACGTTCTCCTGTGTCCTAGAGGAGGGGGGTTGTTGCTTTGGTAGCTGGGGAGAGGGTTTTGGACGATACCCAGCTCTTTCTTGGTATACCTAGACTTCGCTATGGCTACCTTGACATCCTCCTAGTTAATCCATCCTTGATCGTTCATGTCATACACCCAGTCACGGAAGGTAAAGCAGTTATGGAGCTGATGACCATGGGCCCTATGGTAAGGACAGTATTTGGAGGTGTCCACCCTCGGGTTGATGTTCTCCCTTTGTGGGGGGAGTTGGATAGCATCGCAGGACATAAGGTCGAAGAATACGTCCTCAAGGGTCTCAGGTAGAGGAGGGTAGTGAGACCTCTTAGGGCCTGGTCGGGTGTAACCAGCAGGAGGGGGAACTGCCGAGTAAGGCTTGGAGGGGTGTGATGGGAACTGGTGAGGGTTGGAAAGATTAGATGGAGGATTGGAAGGCTTGTTTGGAGGCCTCAATGGCTAACTGCAAGCATTGACGGACTCATTGATGGTCACCCCCTCGGTGGTAGGTGCCGCGGGAGCCTTACGTCCCTTGGGCTTCCCTTCGAAAAAGTGTGGCAGAGAGGAGTCCTTAATTTGGTTCTGGACCACCTGGCTCGGTTGTAAAGGTGTGCGAATGAGGGGAACTCACTCAGCATCAGGACAGAGCGAAGCACCGGGGTGGTGTTGGTAACCAACATGGTTATAGCTTGGGACTCCGGAATGGGTATATCCGCCCTTGATGCCATGGATCTCCATCGATTGGCAAACGTGACAAAGTCTTCGTTCGGCTTCATCTTTTCTGCCACCATGTTAGGAAGTGTAGGGACTTGGGTGACCATATACGAGAATTGGGAGATGAATCGCTCGAGACGATGCCGAAGTTAACGAGGTCCGATGCGGGTAGGGAGGTAAACCACCTCAAAGCCTCCCCTTCTAACGATTGTTTGAAGAGGTGAACTAAAAGAACCCGATCGTACAGCCATCGGTGGGAATCCATGGTGAATCCAGCAAGATGGAACTGGGGATCAGAGGTCCCGTCATACTTGCGGTACTTCGGGGCCTTGAAACCCAGAGGGAAATAGGCGTTGGGAAGCTTACAGTAATTCTGGAGGGAATGAGGCTTTGACAGGGATAGGGATTCAGCCAAAAGCTTCCTAATAAGCCCCTCCATCTCCGAACGGGAGACGGATTATGATAGAGTGGGGGGTGCGGGCTGAGCATGAGGTGGATAGGAGAAGGGAGGAATTGGGATAGGAGTAGGTAGAGGAGTGGAGGGAATTTGAGTGGAGAAGGGGACAGGAGAGACGGGAACCCGTGAAGGGGTCGCAGGCCTAGGAATGGGCCTAGATGAGGAAGCTTGGAAAGGGGAAGGGGATGGAGAGGAAGGGGAGACTGCTGCCCGAATAGTATGCTTGGAGAGCATCGAAATGATGTCCTCGGGCAAGTACCGGGAATGGAGCTTGGAGAATTCAGGGTCTTCTTGGGTGTCTTATGCCTAAGTGGGATTGACCCTCAAACTCACGCTCCCCTCAAAATCAGCTTGAGAGGAAGAGGAGGAATGGACCGGCTCTTCGGGTTGGTTGTTGGTGTCAACCATCCCGACAAACTCATGAATATTATCTTTATATTCAAATGCCAGATTATCAGCCATGTTTAATGAGTTTAACCAAGCGTCCATTAGCACACAACCTACTGATTTTAGAATAGTTTAAGTTGAAGTGATTACACTGTTTTAGAAGAAATATGGGTTTCTACCAAACAATGTTATCAAACAATGTCCCCAAAATTTTAAAGATCAAAGTTAAGTGTTATGTTGACTTGTAAAGGCCGTTCTCTCAAATCTGACTCATACCCGGGTAAATAGGCAAGCTAGACTGGGAGGGTAAAAGGTCCTCCTGCCCCGTACCGTGAGGGAATCCATGGAATGTAGGGACTTACAGAGTTTTCTTCGGAACCAACCCGATTTACCCAAGAGGGAATCCTCGAGTAAAAGGTTGTAAACCGAAGAAAAGTGATCCTAGAATGTGAGGGGAGGCTAGAAAAGGTTAGAAGAGTGACCCCCTAGTGACTGAGGACCGTCAGTGGCAAATAATAAGCAGACAGAAAACAAAATCAAAGCAAAACAATCAAAAAATAGTCAAAAACATGCTTTTGTGAAACTAAACGGCATACAGGTAGACCACAGTTCATCAGAAACAAGTAAACGACATGATCGACTGACGCTAATAGCAAGTAGATGACAACCTAGATGGACGCTAACAGAAACTAAACGGCAGGAAAGATAGACGTTTACCTGGGTAAACGGCACGATCTCTTGCCGTCTACTTGGGCGTAGACAAACCACAGTGGCAGAAGTTGTCCCACCATGATCGCCAGAAGAGAGCTGTGGATGCTCGTTTCCGCCCCGTCCCCGGCCGACTACTGGATCTTCCGGGAGCTCACGGACGCCACTGACCTCTCGTTGGCGATGATGGGGTCACCAGTTGACCCCGTTGACTCTCTGGTTGACTTGGTTGACTAGAGAGAAAACAAAGCAAAGTAGCAAAAGGAGAGGGAGTCTGTGATCGCCAGAGCCTTACCTGTGCCCAAGGAGTGATGGAATCGCGTCGGTGTAGTGGCCTCACGCAGCGGATGGAGATGGGGCTTCAACTTCTCCTTCTTCGGCCGGCCAAAGAAGGAGAGCTCCGCGGTCTTCTAGAGTCGTTCCTGCCACAAAAAGACACTCTATTAGCCTAAGGAAAGCGTGGTAAATGCTCAGAAACGGAGTGAGACAGCCCAAAAGGTGAGTCCCGTACCGGTTGCGGACTTGAGAAGAGGGGTGGCCAAGTGCTATGACCACCCTTCTTCCATCCGTTTTTGGTTGGGAAACCCCTTTTTAGGTGCGTAGGGAAGTGACCTACGTGCCTAGAGTGAGTGGGAAGGTGTGTGTGACATGCAAATAACTAAAGAGAGGATAAGGAAAGAGAGAGGGATGGAGGTGTAGATCCTCATTCATTGGCGTTGCAGCTCCTGACAGGGCTCGTCTAGCTCGGGAAGAAGCCTCCTGAATGACCCGAAGTGTGAGAGGAGGAAGAGGAAGAGTTGATGAAGCTTGGGTACAAATTATCTCTCCTCTCTCAAAGTAGCAGCATGTGGACGTCGAGCCTGTCCCCCCTGGCTTAGAGGGCTCAAGGGAGTGTTATATAGACAGTGGGGGTCGAGCTCAGCAGCCTTGGATGCTCAAGTGTGAAGAAACACACTTGTACACTTGGCAATCAAAGTATAAAAGCTCCAACCAATGGGGAGAGGCCAAATAGGATTTTTACTGCGTCAAAGGGGTGCCAAGGTGGCCCATTTGCCCGTTGGGAACGGCCGCATGCGGTGCATGGGCGAGAGAATGGTGCAAGTGGGCTAGATTCTTGGGGTAGTTACGCAGACCAGGTAAACCCTGTTGACGTCTAGCGATCCTGCGGCCAACCACATGCAGACATCCAGAGATGTGGACACCAATATGGGTTAACATCCAAGGCCTATGCCGTCAACCAGTAGTCGGCGGCAATCGATGCTGCCGTCTACTTAGCACCCGAGGCAAGTCAACAAACGGTCAAACGAGGCTTAATGGGCCAAAAGAGCCTTGCGGGAGATGGGCCAAATCTCGCGTCTACATCGCGGACAAACCCTCAAGTGCCGAGCACCGGGCGAAAGAGAACTAGCGTGGCAACCACCACAGAAACAGCATAGCTGGCTTGTAACTAAGACAAGCACAGATGGCTCAAGCACACACGGCACCCCTTCAGGGAACAACCTTCAGAAGGGCCGTCGGCCAACACTGGCACACACGGCACGGCGCAAGAAACTGGAACACTACAGACATAACAAAAACCACCGCTCTTCTAATAATCGATTGACAGACAGACAATCGATTATTAGATAGACGCGAGCCTCCTAGCATAGCCACTAAGACATGGTCACGATGGTGTCACCTTTGGTCAGTGAACGCATGGAGGCAACCTCCCGCGTTCCCACCAAAAGGTCCTAAGGGCACAACCTACCTTGGGGTACACGCCGACACGCCAACCGTGGCCACAGAAACACCTGAGGCAGACTAGGTCTTGACACGCCCTCCTAAGCTATCGCAATACCATCGCGACGGTCAGATCCCTCACGACAAGACCCAGGTTACATTGGGGAAGCGCGCCACGACAACCTCTTGTCGCGACAGGAAAACAGGCCGCGACAACCATGTCGCAACAAGGTGGCGCGTCGCGACAACAACCATGACACGACAGGCAACCGGGTCGTGACACAATCTTTATCGGGATGGCCATCCGGGCCGCGATATGGTCGCGTCCGACTAGGGCAACACCTTCTCTAATGTCGCGACACGCTCGGCGGTCACGACATCAGCTGGAAGGCCGACCGATGGGATCCACATCCCGTGATCGCCCACAAACACTACAACTAGCACAACACTAGGAGGGGAGCATGGTGAAAACAATAAAAGCATGCAAACACCCATTAGGACCTCCAATCCACACTAACAAGAAAGGGCACAAGCATCCCTACCGATTTGGAAGAAACAAACCCCCAACGAGCCTTCACGATGAGCTTGCCACCTCCTCCTCGCTCCACGATGCTCCGCCACTCCACCACGAGCTCGCCAGTGACTCCACCATGCCCAACCCACCGGAGAAGGAGAGGGGGAACTTCTCCTCCTCGAAGAGGAGAAGGAAAGGAGAAAATCCAAAAGAGGGGGAAGGGGCGTTGGCCAAAACGTTTAGCCTCCGGCCCCCAGAATGCGACGGGGCGGGGCATCGCGATACCAACCTTATCGCGACGGCCGCCCCCACCGCTACCAGAACGCGCCCAACCTAGGCGTCACGACAACCCGATAGGTCAGTCTGCCACACCCGCAAATGTGACAGGCGTCGGACGACCAAAAATCAGAATGCAGTCGCGACCCGTTGACCGTGCGCGACCAGAACGCGACGGCAAAGGCGATCGCAATAAGGGATGACTGTCGCAACGGGCACCTCCATCGCGACAAGGCCAATCATCCCACACACAATGAAAACCCGGAAAGCCCGAGATGTTACAATACATCCAACAAAAAATTAATTTCATCCTCGAAATTAAGGGCAAAACCCGATCGGAAAGATTAATAGGTGCCAACAGACCACTAAGTCGTGTCACGACTTCCCGGTGGTCACCACCACGACCTTGCCACAAGGGAGTGCCGGACCCGACATCCGATAGCTCACTGTGCGCACAACAATAGCGCAGAGCACACAAGTAGATGTCGACAACTCCACTTGCGCGGTGCGCACCAAGCCGACCAGAAACACTGAAAACGCCAATCGAAAACTACGACTGAGCCCTCAATATCCCACACTGTTGAGACCAACCGGTCAGTAACTCCCTCTGTCACCAATGACTAGACACAGGTCCCACCTATTGATGGCAAACAACCGAAAAAAACGCCGAGAGGCCATCCATTAGACTCTGCTGAATGGCTCCGCACAACTAGCACCTACGGCATGGCCAAACGAGAGCTTCTTAATGATGACCCAAAACCAAGCGATAGCATGCACGTGGAGAACCCACGGCCTGCAGGACAATGTCCGCCGGCACCACTGGATCCCACCGAGATCATCCTCATGGTCCGACCAGGACACCCAATGACTGTGGAGCCACAGAAAGCTAAATAACACGCTCCATAGGCACACGCTCAGAGGCAAAACCAAAGAAGATGTCTAATGTTGGCAAAGCAAAGCATCCTGAGACGTCGGTAAACTACACGGAAATCGAAACAACTGTAGAGGTCGATGACAACACGTCGACCTTAGGGGAATCCAAAACAAAATAGGGAACCCCAACGGACACAGGCCACGACCAAAGCCTGGCGTACCACCGATAGGGCTACCTAGACAAGGCAAAGCAGCCACCCCACAGCGGTAATGGTACGACCACACGGCGTTGGCCAGCACATAGTGTCCCAAAGGCGGAAAGCTCAACCCCTCGAGCACCGAGGAAACTCGCGAAGCGACGCACGAAACTTACGGTCAGGACAAACGGAACAACACATAGTGCCAACACAAGCACTAGGAGCCACCCAAGGTATAACACAATGCACCCAGGCTCCAAACGGAAAGAAAACAAACCACTTAAGCACGAGCAGAGGGTGCCACCACAAGCACCAAAACTAGACAAGATGCAACACAGTTGCACCAACGGCCGAAACAACACGGCTAACAGGAAGGACTCTCCACAAGAGACCTGCCAAAAGCCACCCACAAGAAACCACAAGCCACAAAGGGTAGAACAGACCACACCGGCCACGAACCCTTAAGGCACAGGGACACAAAACATCGAAAAGAAACACGCTCAAGGTGCAGTACCCAACTGCACCAACGGCCTGAAACGACTCAAGGTGAACCGGAAGGGACTCTCCACCAGAGATCCATAAGAGAAACACGCGAAAAACTTACAGCTTCAAGAGTGCAACAACCCTATTGGCTCTTAGAAGCGCGCAAGCATAGGGCGCCGCTCTTACCACCACAGGTGAGGAGGGCCACACGCCAAACAAAGACTAGTGCCTCCTTAGCACAGCCGAAACATAAACAAAACACGCACCGAAACGATGCTTGCACAAGCAAGCCAAACAGTAGAATACCTGGTGCTGCCTCACACTGAACACGGGGCACGCTGCCCTACATCGTCCAGACAGGCAACAAGAAACCAGCACAGCAAGAGATGGGACAATAGGTCACCACAACCTATCGCACCAGAAGGAAAACCACGCACGAGGGGAGCAACAAGCTCAACCTCAATACAGCACAAGGGGAGGGACCTTCACCACAAAGGTCGCCACAGTGCGAAAACACGGCACCAACTGCCCTGCCAGTACCACCACCCCGAGCAACCAACAGAAAGCAGGGGAAGGAGACCCTCACAACGAGTCTCTTCCACACGCAAGGGAAAACCACAAAACGAGACTGGCACTTCCATAGAAGCACAACTAGCCAGACACACATGGCACTCACCAAACCACCATCCGGCAGAGCCCACAGGGTGCGAGAAATGAAGCCAACCTTCCGATCCTAGGGACACATGATGTCCCACTAGCACAGCCGGGAAACCTCAAAAATGGACAGGAAGACAACCTGGCCAGCACCACGGCTAGACACACGGCCAAGGGCACAACACCTCGACCGACAATGCCAAGGTAGACTGTAACACCGACAGTCCCACTGGCAACGACAACAGCTCATCTCCACCGAGAGAGAGCAGCGAGAACCAGAACAACATGAAGCAGCTTTAGGGAGAACCTCCACCAAAAGCGCCAAGAGCCGATCTAGAAAACATCACCAGAAAGAGCCCAAACAACCGGCCAACAGAGAGAACACAGCAGACAGCGGAAGCAACACAACTGGTTCTGGGAGAACCTCCACCAGAACCACCAAGGCGCCGTTCTAGGAAAACCCACCAGAACGCAATGGCCAACACAACAACAACATACCTCAACCCAGAGGTAGCACAACAACTAGCAGAAATAAGCCCGGAATAGTCCTGAGAGTGAACCTCACTTGGACAACAACCAATAGTTCTGGAAAACCGCACCAAAACACAGGACAACCAAGCGATGCACCTCAACCACGAGTGCAACGCAACAGCAACCAACCAGACAACAGAGACCTCAACCAAAAAGGCAACACAGCGGAAGACTTTAACGAGCACAAAAGTAGTCCCAGAGGGAGAGGAACTCTCACTAGGACAACAACAAACAGTTCTGGGAAACACCACCAGAACACAGGAGCCAAGCGATGCACCTCAACTCAGAGGGCAATGCCGCAACAACCAGAAACAAGCACAACACAGTTCTGAGGAAACCTCACCTCCCCAGAACCAATAGAGAAGAACTCTGGGAGCACCTCACCAGAGTTGATACCTAGCCAGCACAAAGCCGGCAACAACCACAGACAGGTGTCGCAGCGCTTAACCAGCGATGCAACACGACACACAAGCATCTGCTTAGCTCGAGCAACAATGTCGATTGAGCAGAGCACAGTGCACAATGGCGCACAGGCATGCAAGGCCAAGCACACAACCAACACAGCACACACCCCAACAACAAGGGGGGACATCCAACAAGGACACACCCTAACAACAGGGAGGACATCCAACAAGGACACACCCCAACCACAAAGGGAACTGCCAACAAGGCAAGAACACCTCCACCTGGATCCACATGCAACAACCCTACACCAGTGAAGGCCACACCACACGTAGGCTCTCTCAGCCTTCGCAGCACACCCACACGGACGCGCAGACCATGGACGAAACCAAATGCAGCACGAGCAAACCAGCAACAACGCTCACAGCACGCGCACCCAGCAACAGCAGCAACACTCTCCTGCAGCTCACACCCGGACCCTGCTGGAAAGCTAGCCACCTGCAACAAAGAACCAATTGCTTACACCTAACAGCAACTCTACACGGACGAGCCAGCAGTGCACGAGTACCTTTCTTTGGGACAACCATATTTATTAATCCATTACAAATCTCCTTGGACCCTGAGCTCTAATACCACCTTAACGACTCGACCTCCGGACCCCCACCCAGGGACCCCGAAGGTCGTGCCGCCACCGACGGATCTGAAGACCCGGAAGGGTTAGAATTTAGTCTAGTGAAATAAGCAATGAATTCAAATAACTATAACAATAAAGTTCGTACATTAATAAAGGAAATATGTACAACATGTCCTAAGTAAAAGTACAGGTACAGAAAGAAGGTGCAGTCCTAAGGGGCATACCCCGAGGACATGCAAAAAGGACACTCTCAACTCAAGGTACAAAGAGCACTCACGCTCACAACTCACACTGCTGGCAACGCACTGCGCAACAAACCGCCACCACGACCGTTCGACAACGAACTCCTGCGACAGTGAGTCCCTACATTAAGAGAGTAGGGGGGTGAGCCTCGCGAACAAGGCCTAGTAGGGATAACCAGTCCCTTACCAACTAGAGCAGCAAGAACTCCAACAAACAGAAGCAAAACTACCCTACAAAGCAGTAAAGCGAGAAACGCCTACCACAGAGTACTACAAAGCAACGAAAATAGAGAAACGCCTCGACCACAAACTGGGTCAGGCCAAACACGACTCCTACAGAACCTGTGGAGTCAAACACATGTGGAAGCAACTAGAGCAATGCCACAACCCGCAACCAGGGTCGGGCCAAAACAACACAACGCAGAAGCAAACCCTTGGCACACACCCACCGAGAGAAAAAGCTCACGGAACACTGGAGCAACCACGTGAGACCAGAGTCTCACAACACAAGCACCAACATCCCAGACCTCCACGAGGTCAGAGAGGGACATCTAGGTGTCACCACGAGAGACACCGAGCAACCATGTGTGAGAAGAAATGGCTCACCACATGCACGACCACCTCAGACCTCCACAAGGTTGAGGACCCACAAACAGAACCACCCTGCACCTCGGACACTCCACGAGGTCAGGGAACTACACACTCCGGTGCCACCACGGACGGCACCAAAGAACGGGTTAATGCAACAACAGTTGGGTGTCTACAAAAGACACCCCGAGAGAACCCGCAGAACGGAAACCACTAAACACAGCCCATGAGGCCAAACTAACCACGCCCACAGAAACTAGATACGGCTAGGTTACAACCACCGTGTAAACCAGGTCAACGAGAAAACAAGCTCAGAAACAGTGTGTGAAACAACGTCACAGCAAGAATAACCAAGCCACTGCCACAAGCAGCTAAGAGGAGGGCACACAGTCCACTCCTCCAGCCCACCAGCCGCTGACTCCTGCCTACAACCTCCCTGGTAGTGTGTGGCTAGCGAGTCACAGAAAAGAACAACACAACCACCGCAACCCGACTGAGCTGCAGCCCCACGCCTGACCTCCCGACGTTGCTCCAGAGCCAACGCAGAGTGAGGCAGTGAGAAGGACTAGCTGGTCTATACTGAACGAGCACCATAACAACCTCGGCGTCCCAGACCCAGCTAAGGGATCTCCACCAGCAACTCTATGCCACTATCCCCACCGTTTTCCCTTCTACTCCAAGTCGGAGACTTGAGTACGCCCACCATCCGAGAACTCCCTCAATAGACGCGCAGGGCTATGGGTCTCAGGAAATGGTAACAACCTGTCTTGCGGACAAGCCCTCAATTGCCAAGCATCGGGCGAAATAGAACTGGTGTGGCAACCACCACAGAAACAACACAGCTTGCTTGTAACTAAGACAATCCCAGTTGGCACAGGCACTCACGGCACCCCTTTAGGGAACAACCTTCAAAAGGGTCGTCCGCCAATGCCGGCACACACGGTACGGCCCGAGAAATCGGAACACCACAGACAGAACAGAAACCACCGCTCTTCTAGTAATCGATTGACAGACAGACAATTGATTATTAGACAGACGCGAGCATCCTAGCACAGCCGCTAGGACACGGTCACGAAGGTGTCACCTTCGGTCAGTGAACGCAAGGAGGCAACCTGACGCATTCCTACCACAAGGTCCTAAGGGCACACCCTGCCTTGGGGCACATGCTGACACGCCAACCGTGGCCACGGAAACACTCGAGGTAGATCAGGTCTTGATGCGCCCTCCTAAGCTGTCGTGATACCATCGTGACGGTCAGGGCCACCGTGACAAGATCCAAGTTGCGTCGCGAAAGCGTGTCGTGACAACCTCTTGTCGCGATAGGAAAATAGGTCGCGACAAGGCGGCGCGTCGCGACAACAACCTTGTCGCGACGGGAAACTGGGTCGCGACACAATCCTTATTGTGACGGCCATCCGGGCTGCGATAAGGTCGCGTCCGACCGGGGCGATGCCTTCTCTAATGTTGCGACACGCTCGACAGTCGCGACATCAACTCGAAGGCCGACCGACGGGATCCACATCTTGTGATCACCCACAAACGCTACAACTAGGACAACACGTAGAGGGGAGCATGGTGAAAGCAATAAAAGCATGCAAACACCCATTAGGACCTCCAATCCACACTAACAAGAAAGGGCACAAGCATCCCTACTGATTTGGAAGAACCAAACCCCCAAGGAGCCTTCACGACGAGCTTGCCACCTCCACCTCGCTCCACGACGCTCCGCCGCTCCACCACGAGCTCTCCGGCGACTCCACCACGCCCAAGCCACCAGAGAAGGAGAGGGGGAAGTTCTCCTCCTCAGAGAGTAGAAGGAAAGGAGAAAAGCAAAAAGAGGGGGAAGGGGCGTCGGCCAAGGCTTTTAGCCTCTGGACCCTAGAACGCGACGGTGCGGGGCGTCGTGATACCAACCTTATCGCGATGGCCGCCCCTACCGCGACTAGAACGCGCCCAACCTAGGCGCCGCGACAACCCGACATGTCAATCTACCACACCTACCACTCTGATAGGCGTCGGACGACCAAAAAGCAGAAAGCAGTTGTAACCCGTTGATCGGGCGTGACAAGAATGCGACGGAAAAGGCGGTCGTAACAAGGGATGACTGTCGTGACGGGTGTTGGGTTGTGTGTGTTTTGAAATTTCCTAAAGTTGTATTTTAATGATATCCAATGAACATCACTCATACTTTGATTTTGATGATGACATATTGTGATTTTGATGATGACATGTTGTGATTTTAATGATGACATATTCTGATTTTAATGATGACATATTGTGATTTTGATGATGACATGTTGAATATGTTATACATTTTATACATATCACAATAATGCTTAGACAATATGTTTTTGATGTTTAATATCTCATATTTTAATGATAATATCTTGTATTAATTATTTACACTTTATATTTTCAGGTTTACACAAATTTGTCTCAAGTGGTGTCGACACAATCCACCTGTGTGTTGACATAGTCTGCCTGTGTGTTGACACGGTCTACCTGTGTGTTGACGCAGTCTACCAGTCGTGTCGACACACTCAATGGTCAGGTCGACACTAGTCCCAGATTCTAGAAGACCCAGTTGACAGACTGGGATAGTGTGTCCACACAGTCCCAGGCAGTGTCCACACTTGTCCCAGTTCCCAGAAGACCAGTTTTATAGAATTGGGACAGTGTGTCGACACACCCCATGGTGGTGTCGACACACTCCGGTTGAAACTCAAAATTGTGAATTTCTCTGGACACGTGGCTGCTTTGGAATTAGGGGATTTGACCTAGGTTTCTGTGCCCATGCACCCCAAGGCACTTTATGGACATATGGGGCTATAAATACCCATGTTCCTTATACCCCAAAGGTAAGAGAGCCCATACACTTCCAGAAGAAACTTTTTAGCGGCCAAAGGGGGCTTTCCAGATCTTGCTCCATCTCCAGAAGTTGCAGGCCATCCTTTCAAGAGGAAGGACGTGGGAATTAAGGGGAATCTCTTGAGAGAATCTTGTTGTGCTAGGCAAGGGAGCAGATCCAACTGAAGAGGCGCAGGAGAAGAAGGATTTCTGGCATTTCATATGCCATTAAAGCAAAGCATCGCCAATTGAGGAGATTCCCCATCGATTTCCATCAAGGCTCCTCAATTCAAATGTCTGCAACGCCTCTTCATCGAAGAACACTCATTCTACATCTATTTGTCTCATTTCTAAGTTTGTTCTTCCTTATTTCGTGAATGATATTTATGCATGAAGTTCTGCACAAATTTTTGTGTACGAAACTGTCTTGAATCAGATCATTGCTAGAGGATCTGATCTCTTTTGTGTTTTATCTAGCTTTTGTACTGTGAGCCGTCGAGCTCTGGTTTGTGAGTCGTCTCACTCACTGTGTGGTTTGAGCCGTCGTGCTCAATTTGGAGTCGTCGTACTCCGGTTGTTGTTTGGGTCGTCGTGCTCAGTTTGTGAGTCGTTGAACTCAAGGGTGTTTGGAGTCGTCGTGCTCCAGTGTGTGTTGTACTCAAGGTTTTGAGTAGTGTGGCCTCACTGTGTGAGGGGTGGACGTAGGAGTCACTAGAGGTGATTTCCGAACCACCTAAAAATCCTCTGTGCAATGGTTTGAATTGTGGTTTGACTTTGTATTACGCTAGATGCATGCATAGGGATTTCGTTCACACTACTAATCGATTTGCTCACACACACTAATCACACTTCAGATCAGTAAATTGTTTGGGTGAATTGATCTCTGATTCGAAGTAATCTTAAATTGCATGAGCTTCCGCATAAATTGGTTTCAGATCTATTCAACCCCCCCTTATAATCTGATCCATCCACCCATTCAATCCTACAATTGGTATCAGAGCGGTTAATGTTTGTTACTGATCTAATTTGATTACTTCTATTTGATCTTTGTGTTAATTGCTTGAACTGTTTGCTTGATCTTTCACTGTCTCTATGTGCTTAATCGCTCTGATTTCTACAATTGGTATCATCGCGGGTTAATGTTTGTTACTGATCTGATTTGATTGCTTCTGTTTGATCTCTGTGTTAATTACTTGAACTATTTGCTTGATCTTTCACTGTCTTTGTGTGCTTAATCGCTCTGATTCCTACAATTAGTATTAGAGCGGGTTAATGTCTGTTACTGATCTGATTTGATTGCTTCTGTTTGATCTCTGTGTTAATTGCTTGAACTGTTTACTTAATCTTTCACTATCTCTGTGTGCTTAATCGCTCTAATTCCTACATTTGGTATTAGAGCGGGTTAACCACTCTAATTGTTAGATCTAATTCCTTATTACATTGATTCTCTATAATTAGATCTAATAGTCTTCTGAGTTTTGATATAATGGAAAATTGCTTTAATCTACATGAATTTCATGTTATAATTTCAGAGAAATCCCAAAGCTCATTGTCATTGGACTTTTCAGAGGAAGCACAAAGAAAAGGAGCAAAAAGAATTCACAACTGCTCAATGGCAAAGAAGAGCCTCAATGAATCCAGAAAATCAACAATTCAGAAGGTTGTGGCTCTCACTGCACATTCTAAGAGCTCAGAGCATTCATCATCTTCTTCAGAACACAGGAGTTCACATGGGTCTACAAGATCAGGTAAATCAATTCCAGATCCATTTATGTATTCTAATTCTGATTCTGATGCAGATGAAGGTACGTCTTATGCTGAATTGATTGAATTCTGTGAAAAAATGCAAAATCTGAATGTACAGTTGAACACCAAAAATAGATACTTGAAAAAGACTTTAAAACATTTGCAAGAAGAAAATAAGAATTTGAAAATTGAAGTTGAAAAATTAAATTCTGAGAAAGAGAATTTGGAAGATGAAGTCCAAATCTGTGAAAATAAACTGAATGGAGTGAAAGAAAACCATGAGCTATTGAAATCAAAAGTCATTGATCTGGAAAATGAAAAAGAAAAATTGATTGATCTCAATGAAAACTTCAAATCTAATAATGATCAATTAAAAAAATAGATTTCTAACATGGCTCATGATCATCAAATAAATGAGAGATGCAAACAACTTGTTGAAGAAAATCATCATTTAAAGAGGAAGATTGAATGTTTGTTCCATGACAAACCAATGGACAATGAATGTAGCAATTTGAGTAATAAAATTGCCGATTTGGAAAAACAAATTGCTCAATTTTAAAATGAAAATAACATGATGAAAAATGGTTTGGATGTCATGCTAAACAAGCTTCAAATTTCAGAAAAAGAAGTTGTTGCATTAAAAGCTGAAAAAGGGAAGCTTCAACATGAATTGAAGAACACTACAAACACAAGTCTTGCTTCTGTGAAAACTAAGAAAAATGAAAAGAAAACCAGAATAACATTTGTTAAAGCTGCTGCGAACAAGAAATCTGCTAATTCTAATGAAAAACTTGTGAAAGTTCTTGTTCAGAAATAGACAGAGAAAAAGAAAATGCTACTGTCAATAAGATTCACCTACTTCCTCCATCAGTCCAAAAAGCTCCAAGACAAGTTCCATGCTCACATTATGCCAAGAGCCACCAAAAGGTACCTCCTTCTCCTTATGGTAAGTCTCCTCACATGAAAAGGAGATTCCAGTAAATGCATACATGCCAAGGTAAGTACCATGTAAGAAATACTCTCATTTGCTTTAACTGTAATAAACCTAGTCATCTTGCCAAACATTGTTGGATTAGAAATCAAAATTTCACTAAACATGCCAAATCAGTCCAATGCTTTCATTGTCATAAAATTGATCATATTTCAAGGGACTTTTGGTACATAAATGATTTTGTTGTGCATGCTCAGAAATTCCAGTCTAATGCATATGCTCATACACATAGGAATAAATATCATGTTCATACTGAAAATGTTCAGACTGAAAATGTTCAGAAATTTCATGTGTATATGCATAGAAATGTTGCACAAAATCATTCTATTTCTGCTTATATTAAAAATCCAAAAATTAGAAAACTTCATGAAAACATAGATGCATTGAGCAAGGCAAAAAGAAAATCTGGAACTAATTCTACTCATAATTCTATCAATGAAAAAAATGCATCTATACCAAAAATAAAATCACTTTGGATTCAGAAGTCTTTATTGCACTCTAACATTGACTTCATTGTAAGAACCAAGCAAGTGTGGGTCCCAAAACTAGCTTGATCAGCAAGCTAAGGAGTCTTGCAGCCATACATTGTAAATGGATTCAAGATATTAGTTGTGCAAGGCAAGAAATGATTGGAGAACACAGGTAAAATTTTTGAAAAGCAATTGAAGTCCTTTCAGGTAAAACTTCTTTATCATTTTAAATTTGAATTGTCTGAATTGAAATGAATGTTTAATTTTTATCTGAAAAATGAGAAATGTGTTTCAATGGTACTCCCAACAATGAACTTTGTGTCTTAACAATTGGAATCATGTTTGTGTTATCATGCTTGCTTAACTGTACCCATGATTCTGTGTGCATATCAACTACTTTGACTTATTGTTATATCAAATGATGACATGTGGAAAAACAAGTTATGCTTGTTTGGAAGCTATCATTATGCGTAAGTAAAATTCTCCGCCAAGTACCAAAGTCATGTTATGCTTAAAGCTAACTGTGTGCATAATCATGTATGAATTACTTGTTAGCTTTTTCATTTCATGCACATATTAAGGGGGAGTAAATTTGAAAAGGTGCAAAAAATGTTCTTCAAAATGCAATGAATTTCATGCTAAAACTAAAGAATAATTGACCTTTTTGCAGTGACTATGTGGTATATCAAATGGTGAAATGTGAAAGGACAAGTTAGGCTTGACTGGAAACTCTCATCATGCGTGAGAAAAACTCTCCGCCAAGTATCAATAGTTTTTTTTCCTGCATAAAAGGTCATCAAGAAAAATGAAAATCTCAAAAACTTTATTTTAAATCTTTGAAACTTTTCTCCTTCAATAAATTGTCTGTTAATGCATGCTTGATCATGTTCATATTCTTTCTGTGCAAACTACTTTGAATGAACATATCTGAATTGCTTAAATGATCATTTCATATCATGCATATTTTATGGGGAAGTGAGTCAAAAGAATCTTTGAGTGAAATGCTAAAGAAATATTCTTTCACATCTGATTTATCATCAACTCCCATTCAGTTTGTTGACAAATGTTCCTGCAAATGAATTCCTCACTCTCACATTGTATTGGCATTCTTGGTATATCAAATGGTGATTTGAAGAAAGACAAGTCAGGCTTGTCTGGACACTTTCACTATGCGTGAGTATATGTCTCCACCAAGTATCAAGAGTCTTGTATGCAATTGTTGAGCGGGAGTCCTTGTCTTTCAAATAAAATATTCACGTTCATTCTGTTTTCCCTATTTCTTCAATATTCTTCATGTTCACCTTGTAAGGGGGAGATACATGAAAGGGGGAGTCATTGTCATATCTCTTGAACTTACTTGTCTATTTTGAACCCCAAAGTCATCAGAATTTTTGAGTCCTTGTGCTATTTTCTTATGAGAGAATTAAAACATTGAAACTAAACTCATTGTGCATTTAGTTTAATTTCAAAGATTCAGTATCATTTCAAGGTTAAGCAATCTTAATACTGAATGTCTTTAAAATGACTTGCAAAACACTTGTAGGCACATGAGTGGCTTTACTATTTAACATGTGCATGTTTAAGCTTCATTTTTACCACATGTTAAGAATAATTTCTCTAAATTCATAGTCATGACTTTTCTGGTCAAAGCAAATATATTCCTACAAAACATTAAAAGAAAATGATGAAAATGATCAACAATCTAGAAAGATACAAATAGAGCAATGCAAAGTCTTGAACCACTGAGTAACCGGGCGATTTCACCAAAAAAAGTGATATGTTTTACGTCAAAAAGTGGAAATAAAAAATTTTTAACTCTGTATAAGATAATGAAAGTTAAACCACTGAGTAATCAGGAGATCTTGCATCTGATCAATGTGATCTCTTGCACTGAAAAGTGAGATTTAACTAATTTATTCTTGTATTCTTTCCCAGTTAAAAAAAAAATTGAAAGCAAATCTAATTGACAGGATGAAAAAGCTTAGGACCTTCATAAAGTTCATGTATACTGAGTTTAGACCTATTATTTTACATTGTGTTAAACTTAAAGCTCCTGACATCCTTGTTAAATATTTATGCTCATTCATATAGGTCACTTTACTTCACCTTTGCATCATTATTTTAACAACATTCATATTATATTTTGCTATACTTTGTGTTGAGTGTGTCTTTGTGATTAAACTTTGTTGCACAATCACCAAAACACAATAATTTCTCTCATTTGACAATATCACATTGCCTCATTTATTTTGATCATTCATGAACCTTCATTTCCTTTACTCCATTTCATTTCTTGATCTCCTACTATTCTTTGTTTCTCTCTCTTCTCTATCCTTTTGATGCTGTCAAAAAGGGGGTAAAAGGTCTCTAAGGGTAGAAAGGTCTCTAGTGGGAGAAAGTTCAAAGGGGAGAAAGTTCTTTAAAGGAGAAAGGTCTCTAGGGGGAGAAAGGTCAAAGGGTGTATATGGTCAAAGGGGGAGTTTTTGTAGTCAAAGGAGTCAAGATATTGGGAGATTGTGCATATGTTTTGTCATCATCAAAAAGGGGGAGATTGTTGGGTTGAGTGTGTTTTGGAATTTCCTAAAGTTGTATTTTAATGATATCCAATGAACATCACTCATACTTTGATTTTGATGATGACATATTGTGATTTTAATGATGACATGTTGTGATTTTAATGATGACATATTGTGATTTTAATGATGACATATTGTGATTTTGATGATGACATGTTGAATATGTTATACATTTTATACATATCACAATAATGCTTAGACAACATGTTTTTGATGTTTAATATCTCATCTTTTAATGATAATATCTTGTATAATTATTTACACTTTATATTTTCAGGTTTACGCAAATTTGTCTCAAGTGGTGTCGACACAGTCCACCTGTTTGTTGACACGGTCTGCCTGTGTGTTGACACGGTCTGCCTGTGTGTTGACACAGTCTGCCAGTCGTGTCGACACACTCAATGGTTAGGTCAACACTAGTCCCAGATTCCAGAAGACCCAATTGCCAGACTAGGACAGTGTGTCGACACAGTCCCAAGCAGTGTCGACACTAGACCCAGTTCCCAGAAGACCAATTTTGCAGAATTGGGACAGTGTGTCAACACACTCCATGGTGGTGTCAACACACTACGGCTGAAACCCAAAAACATGAATTTCTCTGGACACATGGATGCTTGGGAATTAGGGGATTTAACCTAGGTTTCCGTGCCCATGCACCCCAAGGCACTTTATGGACATATGGGGCTACAAATACCCATGTTCTTGTACCCCAAAGGTAAGAGAGCCATACACTTCTAGAAGAAGCTTTTTGGCGGCCAAAGGGGGCTTTCCAGATCTTGCTCCATCTCCAGAAGTTGCAGGCCATCCTTTCAAGAGGAAGGACGTGGGAATTAAGGGAATCTCTGGAGAGAAGCTTGCTGTGCTAGGCAAGGGAGCAGATCCAACTGAAGAAGCACAGGAGAAGAAGGATTTCTGGCATTTCAGATGCCATCAGAGTAGAGCATTGCCAATTGAGGAGAATCTCCATCGATTTCCATCAAGGCTCCTCAATTCAAGTGTCTGCAATGCCTCTTCATCGAAGAACACTCATTCTACATCTATTTGTCTCATTTCTAAGTTTGTTCTTCCTTATTTCGTCAATGAGATTTGTGCTCGAAGTTCTGCACAAATTTCTGTGTACGAAACTGTCTTAAATCAGATCATTGCTGGAGGATCTGATCTCTTTTGTGTTTGATCTAGCTTTTGTACTATGAGCAGTCGAGCTCTGGTTTGTGAGTCGTCGCACTCACTGTGTGGTTTGAGCCGTCGTGCTCAATTTGGAGTCGTCGTACTCTGGTTGTTGTTTGAGACGTCATGCTCAGTTTGTGAGTCGTTGAACTCAAGGGTGTTTGGAGTCATCGTGCTCCAGTGTGTTTGTACTCAAGGTTTTGAGTAGTGTGACCTCACTGTGTGAGGGGTGGACGTAGGTGTGACGGCCCTCATTATACCGGTACGGTTATACCAACCCACGTCGGTATAGCGAGAGTCCTCACAGTGGGACATTTACCCAAACGATACATACAGCTGAGATACACGCGAATATACAACAAGTAGCGGAAGTAAAAGTCAACTGTCTCCATTCATTCATCATCCACATTTAACATACATGAAGTTTGCAATTAACAATAAGGAACTAAAAGTTCACATAATTTAAATTGCTGAAATAAAAATACATAATGTCCACACTTATACATTCTTTTCATGATACTCTAATACAATGTTTAAATTACATACTATGAAATACACAAGTCACAAAGAAACTCCAAAGTCTAATCTCCGCGCTCGGAGTCCGTCTCCACTATCTCCTCCAACGGGGCCACGTCATCAACTACACCTGTACGCCGAAGCAAGGAGTGAGTCCAAAGACTCAGCAAGCAACACTACTCATAACATACACGTATAAGTCATAGGGGTTTCTACATGCCATTCAAAATTTACAACACATGGCATGCTAATTATTTGAAGGTTTCAACCTATCATGAAAGTTTTACAATTTGATACATGGATCATGCTTTCAGACTTTCTAAGAATAAAACTTTACCTATCACATGCTCTCTATTTAATTTACTCCTGAGATTTTGTCTTTAAAGGACCAAGACATGAGAGCTACCAACATGAACATTGTGCATATATGAAAGGAAACACAACTAGCATGAGTTTTACATGTTCTTAAGCATATACATAGACATTTTCACATGCTTTAAGTTGCTGGTTTCACATGGTTTAATGGCTGTAAACCTACACATGAGAGCTACAATATCGCTTAAAACAAATCATGTGAACAACCAATCATGCCACTTGCATACGTGCTCATCAATTATCCCTAACATGGATTCTAGACATTTTTGCACATATAAACATGATGATAACGACATGAATTCACTGATTTCACATGGTTTCAGATTTGTCTCTCATGGATTTCAACAACATATTTTCACATTTAGAGTTTCATATTTTCTTTACACAAGTTTTCTCTTTCACATGGTTACACTTTGCACATACACATTCACATTGTTCACTTACACATTTACACATGGACACATACACATTACACATTTCACATTACACATTTTAGGTGCCGTGACACATAGTCCAAACCACCAAAGAAGGACATATACACATCACATTACACATAGACGCCACCTAGGCATTCCAATGGCGACTCTTGGACTGCGCAGACCGGGAGAACAAGTCTCCACCCTAACCAGTGGTACTTGTCCACCTCCAGGATTTCCCCCTAATGCCCTTAGGGTCACTTACACATTGAACTTTCTCAGAGGGACTTTTCCCTGATACAGCTCCACTGCCCTCTACGGAAGCAGTGTCACATTGGCACAGTTACACATTTACACATTTTACCGATTTACACATGGTTTTACACATAGCACTTTTCATCTCATTCACTTTCTCACTCACATGCACATCTCTATTTTTCCTAACATGGCACTACAGATTTCAGGAGCTTAACACACAGTAATTTCACCATTCAAGTTAGGTTTAAGCAATATCTAATCACATTACGATAACATTCATAGATTTCTATATTTCACATGGAAAATACATAACTCCCTATATACTGGTCCAAATGACCTGAAATTTTAACCACATGCTATTTTCGGGTTCTAGCTCATACACTCAAATTTTTAGATCTTTTTGAGCTAAATAGAATTTACAGAAAATCAAATACCTATTTTGCATGTCATTCACAATTTAAGTTAACATGGAGTTTAACACATCATGCAATTTTGCCACTTACTGTTGAACAGAGGCTACTAATATAAGCATGATTTGAGAATACAAAATTATCCTAAATCATACATCTATAGATCAATCATCACAATATTTCTTGCATGTCTTTTTATTTACCGAACCAAATTTATTAGCAACTCATGCAAGCATGGACAAATTATCAAAATTGAGAATACATATACTGATCTACTAATCTTCATGCTCTGAAAAAACTAAGGCATTCAGACTAATCCTAATCATGAAACATGGATTGGCAAGATTTTCAACAATTCATGCTTACACATCCACGGTATAAAATTTCCTACATTCACCATCACACATCACACTCATCCACACACCACAATTGACAATATACATAGAGTATAGGGTTACCATATATCCTCATCACGGAAACCATACCGAAAATAGTTGTATAGGAAGGGTAGAACAGGTCACTGTTCTGTCCAGAGGAACTTGGCGGCGGTCTCTGGCCGCTGACTCATGGTCAGCGGCATGGTCGATGGACGCCAAGCATGATATCGGCGTCCATTGACCTTGTCGTCAATGCAGGTCTGTGCAGAAACACAGACCCGACCTCTCAAGATTGGGTGAATGTGAGGGTCTAGGACTTGAGGGAAAATGTACAAAAATTGTAAAACCGACCTAGACTCATACGGGGACATCATGGTTAGGTTACTTGCCTTTAGAAAAATGCACCAAGGGATCTAGGGCTCGGTGAAGCTCTCCTTGGGCTGTCCTAAGAAGTTCTTAGAATGCTTGACTCCGGGTTCCTGAGCGAGCTCCAGGGCCTTCCAAGGTCGGGGAGGCCTTCCTCGTCGATTCAGCAACCTCCTTGAAGCAGCAGATCTCCGAAACAATCTTCAGGTTGAGGGATTTTTGGGTTCCAAAGTGGGGTTTTCCTCAGTTTTTTTTTTCTAGGGTTTTCTTCTCTCTTTTTCTCCTCTTGCAAGGGTGAAGAGAGGGGTGGGAAAGGTAGCTCCGGGTTCAGACTTAAGGAGAAGCCTTTCTCCCACTCTTAGGGTGACTTGACAGCCCTCAGAGCTGTTGGGGACAGCCCCCCAATGGCTGGCTTTCTTGTTTCAGAAGTTTGCAGCTCTGCTGCGCATGCAGGCCAGAGAGATTGGCGTCCATATCGCTCGACGCCAGGATTAGTGTTGGTGTCCATGTCTGGACGATGACACTACCTCAACGGCTAGGGGTTGACGCCAAGGTGGCCTTCGGCCAGAACTCTAAAATATGCGGAAATCCATGCATACCATGCTTATATACATGCAATATGTATATGGTAGTGTATCCATACTATCACCATTCAATACATGCATTATTTACATCTAACATAAACATATGCACACGTAATTATACTAATCAATACGTACGTAAATATGTATATACATACACAAGCACAAATACACACACACAAATACAAATAATGCGACGGAAATTCGAGGGCCTTACAGTAGAGTCACTGGAGGTGATTTCCGAACCACCTAAAAATCCTCTGTGCAATGGTTTGAATTGTGTTTGACTTTGTATTACGCTAGATGCATGCATAGGGATTTCGTTCACACTACTAATTGATTTGCTCACACACACTAATCACACTTCAGATCAGTAAATTGTTTGGGTGAATTGATCTCTGATTCGAAGTAATTTTAAATTGCTTGAGCTTCCGCATAAATTGGTTTTAGATCTATTCAACCCCCCCTTCTAGATTGATCCATCCACCCATTCGATCCTACAACGAGCACCTCCGTCGCGACAAGGCCAGTCATCCCACACACAATGAAAACCTGGAAAGCCTGAGATGTTACAGGATTAGTTATAAAGGTAATAGTGATTTGGTAAATATGTAGGTACTTAACTTGTTATTTTCTACAACATCGACAGGAATGCTTAGGAATGACTAGTGGCAGCAATGGAAATGCTTCGTTAAGATGTGGAGTTCTATGCTCAGGCCCAAAGGGAAGCGCATGTGCAGATTAAGGAGGAACTGTTAAACTTGACTACGGGCGCATTTCTGGCAGGAAATCCCCGTGCCTCTTTGGAGACCATGACCCAGATAATGAGTAACCTGGATAGTTTGAAGCTAAGACTGAACATGTTGCTCCATCCAGTTGAAGGATATTAGGATGTGCTTTCTAAAGCAGCAAGGGAGCTGTACCATGGGCCTGGGGGAGATCAGCAGCCGTCTGTGGAGTCCACTGTTCAGACTTGAAGTTAGTTAGAGAATGAGGAACTCATTTTTGTAACCTCTCTTCTTGTTAAATAGTGGTTGTATATATAACTCACATGTATATGTGTAGTGAGAGGTTAGAGAATGTTGATGGTGTTGTAATTATTTTGGCTTATTAGGGATGTATTGTAAATATGTCCGGCTTATTAGAACAAGAATGTTAATGTAATGTAAGTATTTTAGTTAGTTAACGAAAAGTGGTATGTTATGTGAAACTAAAAATTTGTATGTGATGAATGTGAGCATGGTTTGGTTATGGTATTAATATATGTATTGTTGGATGTCTCAGATAATTTCCCAAACCAATTATGGAAGGAAGTGATGCAAATTGGAAGAAAATGGAAAGCTCGATGCATGATCTGATGAGGACAGTGGCTAAGAACAATAGCCACAATGAAACAAATTTCTTTAAGGATTTCCGAAGTCTAGATCCTCCAAGATTTGCAGGTAGTATAGATCCAGATGAGGCGGAGAATTGGTTAAAGGATATTGAGAGAATTTTTAAGGTGATCCGATGTACAGAAGAGGAAAAGATACGCCTAGCAACGTTTCAATTGGAACGTGATTCCCGAGCATAGTGGAAAATAGTAGAGTCTACTCTAGAGGGCCCAAACCAGGTTGGTTGGGAGGAGTTTGTTGACTTGTTTAATGATCAGTATTTCTCTGAGGAAGTTCATGAGAGGAAAGCTAACTAGTTTTCTAGTTTAAAGCAACTCAGAATGTCGTTGTCGGAGTACGAGGTACAGTTTGCCCGATTGTCTAAGTTTGCTCCTCATCTAATAGGCACAGAGAAGTTGAAAGCGAAAAGATTTATGAACAGGTTATGTCCAAACTTCATTACGTAGTTAACACCTCACTTGATTACCATACATCCTGAAATGGTTAAAAGAGCATTGGCATTGGAAGCTGCCAATGATACAGTGGAAAAGATTAGAGGTAGGTCCGGTGATAGTTCTTCTGATCGTAAGAGGAAGTTTGAGTCGGGGAATGCCCCTAAGGTTCAGAAAACCACTTAGAAAGCAGGAAAAGCTCCAGTCGGAGACAACGATGTGTGTCGGAATTGCCACCTCAGTGGACACAAGACTAAGAACTATTGGCGTAGGTTGGGTGCGTGTCTCCGATGTGGAAGCAATCAACATCGGATTCTGGATTGTCCCATGATAAAGAACGCACCAGAAAACCAGAATCCTCGAGCCAAGTAGGGACGTCTACAAGCTATTCAGGAAGTGGAACCTGAATCTCCGCATGAGGGCGGACTTATTGAAGGTACACTACTAGTAAACTAAAAGCCCGCATATGTATTATTTGATTTAGGAGCTACACATTCTTTCATTAGATATGAGTTTGCTAGATCTTTAGGAATGCAATCTGTCCCGTTACCTACACAGTTGGAGGTTGCTACTCCTCTATGTGAGGGTAAGAAACTTAAGGAATATTACCCTGCTAGTCAAATTCTAGTCAAAGAACATAATTTTCTAGGGGACTTGATATGCCTTGAAATGTGGGATTATGATGCAATCCTTGGGGTAGATTGGCTATCTAAACATCATGCAAATTTGGGTTGCCAATTAAGACAAGTAACTTTTCTGGGTAAGGAAGTTTATTCCATGACTTTTGACAAACCCCGTATAAGAAGATTACCATAATCTCAGCAGTTAAAGCATGTAAGCTACTACAAAAAGGTTGTCAAGGGTATTTGGCTTCTATGACACTAATAAATAAGAACACTACTGGGTTGAAGGATATTTCGGTAGTAAGAGAATTTCTTGATATTTTTCCGGAAGAACTACATAGTTTACCACCTAGTAGAGAGGTAAACTTTTCAATTGAATTGGTTCCAGGAGCCAGACCAATTTCAAGAATGCCTTATCGAATGTCAATGGAGGAATTGAAGGAATTAAAAAGGCAAATCATGGAATTGATAGAGAAAGGATTCATTAGACCTAGTATATTTTCTTCGGGTGCTCCAGTGTTATTTGTTAAGAAGAAGGATGGGACTATGCGGTTATGCATACATTATAGACAATTGAATCAGTTAACGATTAAGAAAAAATAACCGCTTCCTAGAATTGATGATCTGTTTGATCAATTGTCTAGAGCTCAGTATTATTCAAAGATTGATCTTAGATCCGGGTATCATCAATTGAGAATTGAAGAAGAGGATAGTCATAAGACAACTTTTCGAAGTAGATATGGACATTACGAATTTGTTGTGATGCCATTTGGATTGACTAATGCACCTATTGCTTTTATGCATTTGATGAATGATGTATTCATATCATATTTGGATCAATTTGTAGGTGTGTTCATTGATGACATATTGATTTATTCCAAGAGTGTGGAAGAACATGAAGCATATTTACGAGTTACCTTGCAATTATTACAAGATCACAAGTTATATGCAAAATTCAGTAATTGTGAATTCTGGTTGAAACAAGTGACATTCTTATGACTTGTTATTTCTAGAGAGAGATTGTCAGTAGATTCCTCAAAAAATGAAGCTATACAAAAGTGGGAACAACCTAAGAATCTTACTGAAATCTAATGTTTTCTGGGTATGGCTAGTTATTACCGGCGGTTTGTTAAAGATTTTTCTAGGATTGCTTCACCTCTTACACAACTAACTCGAAAAGGAACTGCATTTGAATAGAATGAGAGTTGTGAGCAAGCATTTCAAATATTGAAGGAATGTTTATCATCCGCACCAGTTTTAGCCTTGCCGGTAGAAGGAAAAACATTTGAAGTTTATACTGATGGATCAAACATCGATTAGGATGTGTTTTGATGCAAGAAGGAAAAGTGATTGCCTATGCATCTAGACAATTAAAAACTCATGACAAAAATTACCCAGTACATGATTTGGAATTGGCAGAGGTAGTTTTTGCTCTTAAGCTCTAGAGACACTACTTGTATGATAATCAATTCATAGTGCACTCCGATCACAAAAGTTTAAAGTATTTATTTTCACAGAAAGAATTAAACATGAGGCAAAGAAGATGGATGGAATATATCAAAGACTATGATTTTAAGATTAAGTACCATCCTCTAATGCTCTCAGTAGGAATCACGTGGCTAGAATATTCCAATTGCAAGTCAAAGAATGTAAATTGTTGGAAGAATTTTCTACATTGAGTCTAAAAGCTGAACCAAAAAAATATAAGATTGTGATTGATAATCTAATAGTACAATCAGATATATTAAGACAAATTGCAGAACAACAAGACAATGACCCTACATTGATAGAAATCAGAGAGAAACTGAATTCTAGACCTGACTTTAATGAAGATGCACATGGAAATTTTCGGTTCCGAAATAGGTTGTGTGTACTGGATAGTTCAGAAATCAAGAAGCAAATATTAGAAGAAGCTTATCGAGCACATTATACTATTCATCCAATAGCTATCAAAATGTACTAGGACTTGAAGAAAAATTTCTGGTTTTGTAACATGAAGAAGGATATTGTGGATTTTATAGCTAGATGCTTAACATGTCAGAAATCAAGGCTGAACACCAGAAACCCACAGGAAAATTAAAACACCTTAAGGTACTAGAATGGAAATGGGATAGTGTTGGTATGGATTTTATTGTGGGATTACCCAGAACACGTAGTGGACACGATGCAATATGGGTAATAATAGATCGACTTACAAAGTCAGCTCACTTCTTGGCTATTAAGACAAGATGGTCTGTCAGAGTTTTAGCAACTCTGTACATGAAGGAAATTATTCGACTGCATGGAATCCCAAAAGATATTATTTCTGATAGAGATGCAAGGTTCACTTCACATTTTTTGAGAGAATTACAAGATGCATTAGGAACCAAGCTGAAGTTTAGTACTACATTTCATCCTCAAACTGATGGACAAACGGAATAAGTAAATCAAATTATTGAGGATATGTGTCGTGCCTGTATTCTAGAATCTGGAAATGACTGGAGTGATCAATTAGTAATTATGGAATTTGCTTATAATAACAGCTATCAGTCTACTATTCAAATGGCACCATTTGAAGCGTTATATGGCCGACAGTGTAGATCACCGTTATGTTGGGTGGAGTTGAAAGAAACACACATTCTTGGACCTGAAATGTTCCAAGAAACGACAGAAGTTAAAAAGTTAGTGCAAGATCGAATGAAAGCTACCCAAGACTGACAGAAAAGTTATGCTGATCGACGAAGGAGAGAGCTAGAATTTCAACAAGGTGATCATGTGTTCCTTAAGGTATCACCGCGAAGAAGAATCAGGAGGTTTGGAATCAAAGGGAAGTTGAGTCCAAGATACATTGGACCGTTCGAGATAATAAAAGAGTTGGGGAGATGACATATGAATTGGCACTTCACCTCAATTATCCAATATACATGACATCTTTCATGTGTCTATGTTACGGAAATATGTTTATGATCCAGAGCATGATATTGAATATCAGAAGCTAGATGTACAAGAAAACCTGGCATATGAAGAAAGACCTGTGCAAATCCTCGACCGAAAAATCAAGCAACTCCGAAACAAGGAGGTTCCATTATTAAAGATTCAATGTAATAAATGAGGACAAGAAGAAGCAACGTGGGAATTGGAAGATGCCATCAAAACCAAGTATCCAAAATTATTTACGAGTCAGTATTATTTGTCGTTACACTCTTATTTGTTAAATTTGGAGGACCAAATTTTCTTTTGTGGTGGAGAGTTGTAACGCCCCAAAATTTTTATTTACTTGAAAAATGTGAATAATTTGATTGTTAAACATAGCTATTGTCATGAGATGTAATTAACTGCGATTTAGGAATAATTTGTACTAGAAAATGTTATTCCAGTGTCGTACTCAGAGGTATGCGCTCCGACAAGATGACATTGGAATTCTATAACGAAAATAAAATCTGAAAACACCATAATTTCTATAAAAATATGTTGATATCAAAAATGTAAATATCCGGAATTGTTGACGTGCGGATTTCAAGATTAAGTCGACGCAACTATTTTCTGGGCAATTTTTGCTGTGTGAAAAATATATTCTAAAAATTAAACTAAAATCACCATAATTTTTAAAACCTTTCCATTAGCTTATGGTTGAAATTTCAACTTGAATGAACATCATTAGAACACATAAACATGGGGTCAAATGGGCTAGTTGAATTTCCAACCAATTAAGGTACCCATTTTCTAGAATAATCCTTGCTTACGTACTATGGGCAACGTAAGGCTTTTTATACCTGGGTTAAATTGCCTACATGTAGTTTACTACATGTAAGTGGGGTAAAACCCCATGGCAACTGTAATCACGGGATTTGCTCCCTAAATATGATGATTAAAATAAAGGAAAAGAGACCGTGATCGCCACCAAAGTAGTTAGAAAAAATATGAATATGTGAATGGACTGCTAACTACCTTGGACAAGGAAGAAAGTTGCAGAAGAGGAACCTGGGCCTGTGAACGCGACAAAGAATCCGTCGCCTTCCTTAGATCACGATGAGATACTCGTCGCCTTCTGCAACTGAAGATGAAGACTGTGGGTTTCTTTCTTCCTTTCCTCAGCCAGCCAAGGGGCAAGAGCCTCGTGTTGGTACTGTCTTCTACAACCCTGCCAAGAACATCACACCCATTAGAAACTCGTTTGATGTAGAATCTATCCCAAAACAACAAGTAAACATGAAATAATTGGGAGGAACTCACGTGGGGTGATGTTTAACCTTTTTGGGTGGTTAAAAGTGATGTGTGTGGAGTGTTCTAATGTAAATCTATGAAGAAAATAGATCTAAACATGCATGTATGAAGAGAAACAATCAAGAAGAATATGAGAGAGAAAGCATAGATGGGTAGAAATCGCCCTGGGTGGCGCTTCCTGGTCGTCTGGAGGCTGAGAGGCCTTCTGGGAACTCGAAGCTCTCTAGGAGAGGAAGAAGCAGACACCGGCCTTGCTTTAAACCGTGCCCTATGAAGAGATTTATATGTGTTTATTCCTGAACGGTCTCAGAGGAGAATAATGAGCTGGAGTCCGACTTTGGGCAAGTATGCTCGTGTAAGGGGAGTCAGATCGTTGTAAGGAAGGCCTAAGGAAGGTCTCCTCGAGTTTGGAAGGATTTGGACGCCTCTAGACCTAAAAAAAGATGAATTATTCATGAATAGTAGGGGTCCAAGTCTGACTAGGAAAGGCCATGTTGCATGGAAACCAGAACGTGACGGGCCCAGTGTTGCTATCAGGTCGCGACGCCTCGATATGTCGCCATCCATAGAAGGAAACCTTTTAAGCATTTTCTGGTGATTTTTTAGGGAGTTAAAAGGCCAAATAGGAACGTGACATATCGAGGTGTCGCCTTCTGAAAGAGACCGATTCAGGCTTGAAGGCAAATCGATGTGAGGAGGAATGCAACATGAAGGGCGTCACCTTTGAAATGAGAACGCGACAGGACTATGGTCGCCTTCACAGTCTTTCAGCATATGGCTTATTCAAAATGTCTAATCTCCTTGCATAGGAATCGGATTGACGTGCGGCTTGAAGTGTTGGACTCTTGACTAAGAGAGCTACTAGATGATGATGAAGACTGGTTGATATGACCAGGAAGAGCCCACCAGGGCGTTGAACTAATAAGAAAGATATCATGATCAAAGAAAGCCAGCTAGGCGATGATGAGCCAACGTGGGGCATCAATGATATGATAAGGAATTTGACTCGACTTATGGGTCAGAAATGGGTGTCTACAGATTGGCCCTCCTTGATGCCTGCTTTGTAGGGGATTGGAGCGATTGTGGAGCGGAGATGGCAAGAAATGATGATGTAGCGGAATGAGGCGGAATGAGATGAAAAGTGGGCATCAAGGTAAAGAGACACCCATTCTGAACGAATAAGCAGTGAGAATTATTCGGTGATCTTCGAACATGGCTGGAACAGAGTGCAAAGATGGTTCAAATTTGGGACGTACAAAGATCAAAAGAAAAGAAATGATCAACCTCTTGATGAAGAGGTACCCTGGCCATCTTAGGCTTGCAGGTTTCGTTCATTAGGGGATAGGTGCTGTCCTGGCGGGTCGATTCGACTCTGGCCTTCGAGCGATTCACGACTAATGAGCGGATCAGTAGAGAAGGGATGACTGATATAATGAATGGGGATGAGAGGAATCCTGGAAAGGAACCATACTAGAAAACTGGACTGAGCAACTAGCTCGAACAAGACTTTCAAATTCGGAATGAAATGAAATTCCTATCTAAGAAATAAAGATTTGGTTGAAACATCATCACGACGCTAGCTTTGACTAATCATGAAGCATGAAGCTCAAAGATCCTAAATGATGTATGCTGGGCTAAAAGAAAAAATTCATAAAATAAAATGCAAAGAAAAGGAGAAAATAAGAAATTCTCAAGGATAATATTGCTAGACAAAATGAGCAAGGGTCAAGACACTTCGCATCCCCGGCGTGCGATAGAATCCATCATCCCTAAGCCATACCATCTAACGGCCTGTCCAACGATTAACAGTGCGCACTTAGATCATCCTCGTTTTTGGTAAAGGGGAACTCAGATCCTGGAACACACTGAGAATCAGCCGGTCCTTAAGATGATATAGTAGGGTAGATACCATATAGTAATGCAGAGATAAGGTGAGAAATACTTACCTGCACTTACCTGACGAGCCGTCTTTTTGATTTTCTGATCTTTCTGATTTTTATGATTTTATGATTTTTCTAAATTTTCAAAATAAATAAAGCAATAAAGATAACAAGATGCAAGCTCAATATGCACTAAAGTAATTGAAGAATTTAAAGCATAAGTGCAAATACATCTAGAATTGGCGGAAATAATCATGACGATGTAAAGGAATCAGCCAACAGATATTGACACAAAGAACATGACATAGTGCCTGTCGCTACCTCAAGCAGAACGCGACAGGATGACTGTCGCGACCAGGTGGCGATGTGTCGATACGTCGCGACCTCAGTTTTTGTGCCCAGAGTGCAATTAGCCACCCGAGGGCTCCAAGTTTGGCTCCCACTTGGACTCCTAGAGTTCTCTAGTCATGTTCTAACTCCTATCAACCCTTCTAAACTCTCTCCCACCATGAATAGGAGTGTTAAATGCCTATAAATAAGGGTGTGGAGGCCAAACTCAGAGTCTGTGTGACAGTGACAAGTGAGATGGAAGTACCGCTTTCTTTCTTATGCTGCGACCTGCACACTTAGAAAAATCATGAAGTCAAGTTAGATCCGTTCTTCGACTTAGCCCCTTACCTTAAATATGATAAGTGACCAATCTAGATAAAATGGTCAAGGGGCTAAAACTTATTAAATAGGTGAAAAGACATAAATAAATAAATGACATGCATGAATGAATGAGTAGAGTGTTCTTTGGGATTTTGAACATATTTTTGGAGTTTGGGATATTTGATTTTTTTGGAGTTTTGGAATATTTGATTTTGTTGGAGTTTTGAAACATTTGATGTTTTTGGAGTTTTGAAATATTTGATTTTTGAAGTTTTGAAATATTTGATTTTTTTTAGTCTTTGAAAGACGTCTAAAGCCGACGTTAGCCCTTCCTAAAATAAGACACGTGAGATGGAAGGTACTCGCCCTTTTTGGCCACAACACATAGACCAGTTCAAACTGCTAGTTTGGAGTCTTGATCACCTCCCCTTCTCGCCAAGGACCTTACTAGGATAGGACGTGCATTTAGAGGTGACATGCCATGGGTGGCTGCCCTTAGTTGATAGTACAGCTACCTAGGCCATACCTAAGAAATGACCCGATCTTGTAGAGGGAAATGGAAGACTATTTAAGGAAAGTCTAATGTAGGTTTAAGGACGTTGGGTTCGGCTTCTTCCCGCAGCATACCTTTCAAAGCTTAGGTCTGTTGCGTAGGGACTTTGTGGTCTTTCTTATGGATTTGCACTATCTGGGGCATGCGTACGACCGGGCTAATGAGCATCCCGTGGGGACTTTGCCATACCCTATTCTATCATGTATTTTCTATCCTTTCTTTTGCCTTTTATTCCTTTGCTTTTGTTATTTGACCGTCCCTGTTTAAGGCTTCCTCTTATCAGGGTATGCCTAAGGTTGACAACCTCGCCCTTACGACCCTTGCCCCTACACTTCGCCTTTCATCTAAGAGTTCAAATTGGACTAACAACGCCTCTCGACGTTTGTCAAGATTAAGCTCCTTATCTAATTGGACTCTTAGTGAAGGGATCCGGATCTCGTATGGAACTGCCGCCTCCATCCCATAGGTGAGAGCATATGAGGTTTGTCCAGTGGGAGTACGAACAGAGGTACGATAGGCCTATAGAGCCTCTATTAGCTTTTCTGGCCAATCGGCGAATTTATGTGATTCACATGTTTTCTTCAAGATTTTAAGAGGGGTTTTATTAGTTGCTTCAGCTTGGCCATTGCCTTGTAGGTAATTTGGAGATAAATGATGCAGAGTGATGTTGTATTTCTTACAGAGGTCCTGAAGTTCTTGTAAGATGAATTGCGACCCGTTGTCTGTGACGATGCTACTTGGCACTCTGAACCGCGAGATGATATTTTTCATGATAATGTGGCTCACTGTGGATGCTTTGATTTCTGCAAATGCTTCTGCTTCTGCCCACTTGGTGTAATACTCAATTGCTGTGAGGATGAAGAATTTTTGTTTGGTTTGAGCATTAAGATCACCAAAGGGGCCAACAATATCAAAAGCCCACATGGAGAATGGCCAAGGTGTGGAAAGTGGATGAAGTGAGCATGAAGGAGCATGTTTTCCTCATGGAGTTGACATTTGACACACCTACGAATGTAGATGGCACCGTCTTCTTCTAGGGTTGGCCAGTAGTAGCCATGCCTAATGATCTTCTTAGCAAGCGTCTGACTGTTGACATGCTCTCCACATTCACTAGCATGGGCTCCTTCTACCACTTTCCAATCTTCATCATCATTAAGACATCTCAAAAGAACTCCATTAAGAGCCCGCCTGTACAAAACTTCTCCAACGACTGTGTACCTTAAGGCGGCTCTTCTTATGGCCTTGCAATCCTCGGAATTTGCCACTTTGGGATACGACCCATCCTTATAGTACTGCTCAATCTCAAAATACCATGGCAATTCCTCTTCATCTAAGATTTCCTCAAGCTCAGCTAGCATGGCTTGTTGCACTTCTCTCTTCCTAGTTCTCTCTTCTCATGTTGTCCTAAGGTTCTTGAACCAAGGATCTCGGGGAGATGGAACATCGAGTAGTTGGACGACAATTGTCTCAGTCCGGCGACTCAGAGGGAAGGATAGAGATGAAGCTAGTGACGCTAAGGCGTCAGCCAAGATATTTTGTGAGCGAGGAGTGTGGACATAGATAAGCTTGTGGAACTGCCTTGCCAACAACGTGACCAGATCTTGATATGGTTTAAGCTTTGGGTCACGAGTGCGGTAAGTTGAGAGCACCTGCCGCAGAACAAGCTGAGAGTCTCCTATGATTCGAAGGTGAGATGCACCCAAGATATAAGCACATTCAGGACCAGCGAGGAGAGGTTCATACTCAGACATGTTATTAGTGGTGGAAAAGGTGAGTTGAAAGGTGATTGGGATAGTGATACCCTCCGGGGTGAGCAGCACAGTCCCAATGCACCGTCCCTGAGAGTTGAGCGCACCATCAAAATGAAGGGACGAGAAGGGATCTTTGGAGATGACCGAGAGCTCTTCATCGGGGAAACTCATCTCGGATGGAATCACTATGTGGTAATGGATGATGGGCAAGGCGCTCAGCAATGGCATAACCTTTGATGGCCTTTTGGACCACAAAAGAGATGTTGAATTGGGAGAGGAAGCTCTGCCAGCACGCGAGCCGATCAGAGAGGATAGGTTTTTCTAGGAGGTACCTAAGTGGATCCATCCTCGAGATCAGGTTGACCTCGTGGGCAAGAATGTAATGCTTGAGTTTTTGGACAACCATACGAGCATAACACAAGTTTTGTCCGCGGTGCTGTACTTGGATTCTGCGGTGTTAAAAAGCCTAGAAAGATAATATGATGCCCTTTCTTTTCTAGATTCATCATGTTGCACAAGGACAACACCTAGGGAGTCCTCAATGACTAAGAGATATAGGATTAGTGGTTTTTCGGGTACAGGAGGTTGCAAAACTAGGGTATTCATGAGATGCCTATTCAAATCATCAAAGGCTTCTCGGCACTTATCATTCCATTCGAACTTTGCCCCTCCTTTCAAGAGATCATAGAACGGGCGACATCTTTGTAAATGTTGTGATATGAATCTTCTAATAAACTGCAGACACCCAATCAAGCCTCTTAGTTGTAAGATGTTCTTTGGAGGCGGCATTTCCGCAATAGCCTTGGCCTTGTTTGGATCGATCTCAATTCCCCGCTTACTAACTATGAAGCCTAGCAACTTTCCGGATGACACCCCAAACACACACTTCTTCAGATTCATTCTCAATTTGTACTCCCTTGATCTTTGCAACACCTTGGTGAGGATCTCGGGGTGTTCTCTCCTGGTTCTTGACTTCACCAAAATATCATCCACGTACACTTCTACATAGACGTGCATCATGTCGTGGAAGATGGCCATCATCGCCCTTTGATAGGTAGCCCCAGCATTTATTAGACCAAATGGCATGACTACGTAACAATATGTTCCCCAGGGCGTGGTGAAGGATGTTTTCTCTTGATCTTCAGGAGCTAGACGGATTTGGTTATAGCCTGAATATCGACCCATGAATGAGAGGGTTTCATACCAGCGGTGTTATCAATTAGTACATCAATGTGAGGAAGTGGGAAGTCATCCTTTGGACATGCCTTATTTTGGTCTCGGAAGTCAATGCAGATTCTGACCTTTCCGTCCTTCTTCATGACCGGGCCTATATTTGCCACCCAATTTGGATAAAGCACTACCCTGATGAATCTAGCCTTGTGGAGTTTGTCTACTTCATCCTTCATCTTCAGGGCCATAAGTGGGTGGAACCTTCTAAGTTTTTGCTTTATGGCCTCTTCCCTTCTTTCAATATGAGTCGGTGCTCCACTAGTGAGGGGTCTAGGCTGGGCATGTCCTCATACGACCAGGCAAATGTATCCTTGTACTCCCTCAGAATTTGCACCAGTTCCTCTTCTTCATCAGCAGGGAGGTTAGCTGACATAATCACAATCCTTGGATCTTCTTCTGTTCCAAGATTGACTTCCTTAGTAGGTTCATCCACTGCCGTTGTAGGTTCGTCAAATCTCCTTACACCACTTGCGTACATCTCGGCAGTGTTATCTACTTCGCCATCCTCATCATCGATTGGGTCCTCATCATTCATGATCTCATAGATGCCCAACCCGTCATCTATGAACATCCCATCCTACTCAATCTCTTCTTCTAGAACCAACATCATCATGTGAACTCCTCTATTAACAACAATGCTTGACATCTCCGAGCTAACTCTTGAAGGTATCTTTAGGAATTAGCCTTGCCCCGTTGCTTCCTAGGGCAACATTTGGACTTGGTGGGTGCTGGGCTGACCGGACTCTCTCCCCTAGACTCACCTAAGCTAAGACTAGACTCTTCTAACCTAGACGACTCTTCCTGACTAGATGATTCTATAGGACTAGAGGAGGACATGGGGTCCTCGAAGAGAATGGCTCCAAATGAAGGAGCAGGAGGGGAAGCCCCAGTTGAGGGGTGCCCCTGATCAGGAGGGTGAAGGAAGTATGCCAGCTCCTTGACCTCAATATGCATTTGAAGATTGGCATTTTTTTTGGAGATCAGTAGAGAGCATGCAGCACGAGAGGGTGATCTCGTGGTTGCTCGGATCAGATTGCAAAGCAGAGAGGACTGAAGGTGGGAGGTCAGGAGTGAGGATGCTGTGCGCAGCTATCAGGACTTGAGGAGACAATTGGATGAGTAAGGGAGGGGATGAAGGGACAAGGCTTGGAAGGAGGGAGCACAAGAGTGATGGATGGATGGCCAGGCACGTGCCCCTCCACAGCTCGTCCACCGTCTTCCCTTCTTCGAAGCGAATGTCTGGCTCTCCCACATCCGTGGTTTCACTCATTAGTTGCCTTTTGGATGTGATGGATGTGGGTGGATCTAGCAGTTGGGCTGTAGCTGGCGGCCATGTTCTCTCTTCCTCCAAGAATAAGCGACTGTAGGCTATAGTGATGTCTTCTATATCAAACTAGCAGTACCATTCAACCTTTGGGTCCCCTGTCTTCCTTCTCTTTCCTGGGTGGAGTGTTTCTAGTGCCTCATATGTGAGCATAGGGGCCATGTGTCGAGAGAAATTCTTGCCATGCACCTCATGTTGTGACAGCTTGCCTCGACCACCACAGTGTTGTATCCCGGTTGGGTGGGACCTCTAGTACAGTGACACCATAGCGTCCATGTGAGTGGTTCGCGATCGGCCTTGAGGGTGGATGTGCTAGATGACCATGTTTTGGACTTCTCCTTGTAACCAAGTCCCCATCGGCATTTCATCATGATGTCCAGAATAGGCTTGGTAATTCCTTGCAATTCTGCCCCTAGGCCTTTCCTTCTTCGTAGCCTAGCTTCATCATGATCTGCCACCCCTTGGTGTTTAGTGGCTCCTTCCTCTTGACTGCATGACTTGTGCAGGACTGGCCTCTTGTTTAGAATGGAATGAGTAGGCCCAAGGATAATTGATGTCCAGCACTGAGACAATGGGCTTGTTGGCAGGCCATATAGCTGGAAGCAGAGTGTCATTGATGGCATCGACTGTGTGGGCGGTGGCTATGCTTTTGACTTTAATAATCCGTCCTTAGAATGGGAACTTAAGACATTGGTGTGCAGTGGACGGTACGGCCCCTAGTGCTTCTAACTATGGACGCCCCAGAACATGGGGTCGATGTCAAGCACATAGAAATGAACAGTGACAGCTAGTGGCTGCAGTTCAGCTTGTACAGTCACCATGCTGTGATAGGATCTTCTGGAGTTGTCATATGTGGCTATGGTGGTTGGTGTCGGTTTAACAGCCCCTCCGACACATCACATGCTCCCAGAGTGCTCAATGGGTAGACATTTATTGACGCCCCAGTGTCGACCAGTGTTGCCCCTACTGCTACATGGTTATTGACTAGGGTAACGCAGAGCGGGAGCCTCCTAGCTTCTGGGGGTGCTAGTTCATTCTCGGCAAATGTGATAGCCGACCCACGAGTCATCATGGCTAGTGCACTCGATAGTCTGTTGGCAAGGATGTCCTCATTCACCACTACCCTTTGCAATAAATTTCTCAATGCTTCTTGATATTCTTTGCATCTCTTTACCAATTCCAGTATGGAGATTTTAGCTGGCACAAGATAAAGATGCTTGAGGATATCATAATGTGTACCGGGTGGTGGCTCAATCACCCCTTCATCTTGTGGTTGCTGTTGAGGCTGTTGCTGAGGTGGTTGCGGGACCTGTTGGGGAATGCCTTGGCTGGTGGAGGTAGTGGAGATGGGTGGATATGGGCGATGAAAGACTCGCCCTCTCCGTAGGGTGGTTGGTGGTTGACGGGTTGTCTGTTGGAGGATAAGGTGGCGGCGGAAGGTTGGTTCAAGCCAGGTGGTGGCAAGATGATGGGTGTGGGAGTGGTTATGACGGGTGGTGGAAGCATAGAGACAGGTGGAGTGAGGGATGGGTAGGTGGTAGGATAATGGAGGGCATAGCAACTGGCGTGGATGTTGAGCCGACGAGCAGTATGATGGTGTTCGCTTGGAAAACTAAAGGAGGGACTGATTGGGGGGCCATGTTGGCTGATTGTATTATTTGAGGATATTGGGGATACTGGTGGTTAATAGCCATCATATGCTAAACATCGGGTTCATCATCATACGTCTAGTTCGTTTGAGGAGGGGGGTGGTGGACGATAGGATTCACCTGGGCTGGTGGTGGTGGTGGATTGGGAGCTGGCGGATGGTTTGGGAGTGGGTTATGGACAATCCCTAGGTCCTACAATGACTGTTGTTGTTGTTGTTGTTGAAGGGGTGGTTGGCGTTGCTGCCTTTGCTGTTGTTGTTGCCTCAGCCTTTCTTTGATATCTCCGATTACTCTTTGGAGAGCTGTCCAATCCAGCCTGTTTTGCTCATGAAGATCATATACCAGGTCATTGAATGTGAAGCACTGCTCAATAGTGTGACCTGGTTGCCGATGGAATATGCAATACCTTGTTTGGTCCACACTCGGATTCAATGGCCTTTTCGGAGGGAGTTTGATGGCATCTCTGGAGATCAGGGCCAAGAAGATGTCGGAGAGTGTTTCAGAAAGTGTCGGGTATTGAGTTCTCCTTGGACCTAGGAACACCTTTGTTGGGAGCCATCAGGAGGTGGTAGTTTATATTGGGGATGTTGGCCTTGTGGGGGATTGATGCTGTTTGACCCTGGCAGTGTAAGGTTGGCGGTTGTTGTTCTGGCCGGCAGGGTTGAATGCACTAACCTGCTTGTTAACTTGGACACCCTTGGTCACTGGCCCCTAAGGTTTTTTTGGAAGCGAGACTTTTGGGGTTCGAACATGGAGTGTATGAGGGAGTCTTTGAGTTGGTTTTGGATGAACCGGGCCCGACTGTAGAGCTAATGCGTGGTAGTGATATCATTCATTGCTAGGATATTCTTATAGGCAGGGGTTGCATTGGCAATGATGATCTTGACCTTTTCTCCCTCCGGATGGTACCCTGGGAATCGTGTGGCCATCCTGTCTCATCTGTCGGCATATGTGGCAAAATCTTTGTCCAACTCCATCTTTTCTGCCATGAGATCTGTAAGAGAGTATTCTAGCTCGACCCTATCTTGGAATTGTTCAAGGAACATCCCTTTCACTATGGCGAAGTCCTCTGCATCCTCGGGTAGCAAACAATAGAACCAATCTAGTGCAGGCCCATCTAGTGACCGACGGAACAGATACACCATCAAGCGGCGGTCATGCTGATAGGGTGCAGACTCATAGATGAAGTCCTTGATGTGAATATAGGGGTTTCTAGAGCCATTGTACTTACGGTACTTAGGATGTTCGGATGGAGATGGGACCCACATGCCATTGAAGTTAGGCATGTGAACATCATGGTGCTGCCTAGGGTCGACTTGCCTTCGCAGCTCTTGGAGTTCCTTCTTAATGGACGCCCACTCGAACATCATGTCGAGAGCGGCGGAGGGTTGAGCGTACTTGGAGGAGGCACGAGATGCCGGCCTTGCACGTGGCTCAAGCTGTGGTGGATGACAAGGGAGATATGGTGGAGACCAGGGCCTCGACTCATGTGGATAGTAATGCTCAGACTCGAAGGGAGTGAACCAAATGGCCCGTGGCCGGATGGGAGTGTTGTCGGATGGTGCCGTGACAATGCGAGGGCCGGAGGTAGATAACATGGGGGCGAGAAGTGCCCGCTCTGGGTGAGGGCGACGAGGCGGCCTTTCCTTTGAGAGTCGTCATGAGATTTTGGATTTGGGATTGATCAAGCTGAGGAATTAGGTGCATGAGTTGAGCAGCTTGATCATTCGCCCGAGGGGAATGGACAGTTTGTGATGGGCCACCATCGTCGGGATGGTGACTCTCACTGGCATGGACTGTGGCGACCAGGGTCGGGTCGACTCCTTGAAGAGATCATGAGGAAGAGATTCTTCATAGTTTTGGAGGTGTAGAAGGTAGCATCTAGATTCACACCATCATAGACCGGGTTCAAGTAAGACTCCATGTTTGAAGAGTATGAGTTTTTTTGTGAAAGACGTCCGTCCAGACTTAGAAGACAACCTTACCTAAACGGACACCTGGTTTCCTAAACAAACAATCCTATGCAGACAAAAGAAAGAGAAAACGTCTCACCCAAAGCAAGCAGGTTGCAATGATGATGATTTCTTTTATTTGGTTCAAGTTTCCTTTTAATAGATTGATCTTTTAGCAAGTTCCCTCAAAGGAAGGGTTTCCTAAAGGGAGAAGGCTTCCAACTTCAGGTTGACTAGGATTCTCACAGACTCACCAATGCATGAATCCTAACGCTAGGTGGCAACAAGTACAACCAGCCTGGCGGCCGTGTGGGAATCCATGGTCAGCGGGGACTTACGGAGGCCCTCAAGCGAGTGCTCTAGTCGGACACAAGGAATATGTGGCGAGAGAGCGGGGCGTCGCCAAGGAGGACAACCTAAACTAAAATATGGAAGTATGTATGGCCCTGTGCGCACCGGAGTGCATGCAAAATCTAACCTAACACTAATAAAATAGAAATCAGGTCTACCTGCTCTCAGAAGCAGAAGGCAACAACTAACCTGTCATGACCTGGATTGCGACAGGAAGGGCGTCGTGTTCTTCTTCGCAGTGGACAGAGATCAGATAGGACCTAATTATGCACGAAAAATCAAAAAACCCTATAGCAAGGAGGACTGACAGACTTTTAAAAGCATGGATCAGGCACAAAACAACTCAGAGCATGGATGAAGTACTTGAAATAAATCGAAAACACAAAAATAGATGGAATCAGGAGCACTGACCTGATCGCGACGACCTCCCTGTCACCTTCAAGATCACGTCGACTTCAACATCGCCTTCTCAGCCAGTGCAGCAAAACTCAAAACAACAGTAAAATAAATGGAAAAATGTGAAAACTAAACAATAACCACACACATGAAGGACTGAAACAAGTAGGGGAAGACAGTAACAAGCACGATAGGCACTAGAAGTCCCACCATGATCATCAAAAGGTGTAATCATAGGATTTGCTCCCCAAATAGATGATTAAAATATAGGAAAAGAGATCGTGATTGCCACCAATGTAGTTTCAAAAAAATGAATATGTGAATGGACTGCTAACTACCTTTGAAAAGGAAGAAAGTTGCAGAAGAGGAACCTGGGCCTGTGAATGCGATAAAGAATCCGTCGCCTTCCTTAGATCGCGACGAGATACTCGTCGCCTTCTGCAACTGAAGATGAAGACTGTGGGTTTCTTTCTTCTTGCTCCTCTAGTAGCCAACGGGCAAGAGCCTCGTGCTGCTACTGTCTTCTACAACCCTGCCAAAAACATCAAAAGAATAGAACACCCATTAGAAACTCGTTTGATGTAGAATCTATCCCAAAACAACAAGTAAACATGAAATAATTTGGAGGAACTCATGTGGGGTGATGTTTTCACCCCTTTGGATGGTTAAAAGTGGTGTGTGTGGAGTGTTCTAATGTAAATCTATGAAGAAAACAGATCTAAACATGCATGTATGTAGGGGTGTACACAGTTCGGTTCGGTTCGGTTTCCTCCATTTTTGGAGGAAACCGAACCGAACCGAACTCAAGTGGCGAACCGAACCGAACTGAACCGGTTCGGTTCAGTTCGGTTCAAACCGAAATTTGTTTTTCTGACATTTTTTAGGTGTTTTTCTGACATTTTTCTGGGGTTTAACCAAAAAAAAAAAACCAAAACCGCCCCATTTTCGGTGGTCGCGAGTTTCTAACTCGCGCCACCATGTGCGCGGAGGGCGCCCGACGCCGCCCTCCACTGCGCTACTTCTTTTTTTCTGTTAAGTTTTATTATTTATGTAATTATATATCTATATTCGGTTCATTTTGGTTTCCCACCTTGAAACCGAACTGAACCATTTGGTCCATGAAACTGAACCAAACTGAACTGGTCGGTTCGGTTCGGTTGTACGATTTGGACCTTATTATGAACAACCCTACATGTATGAAGAGAAAAATTCAAGAAGAATAGGAGAGAGAAAGTATAGATGGGTAGAAATCGCCCTAGGGGGGCCTTCCTTGTCGTCTGGAGGCTGAGAGGCCTTCTGGGAACTCAAAGCTCTCTGGGAGAGGAAGAAGCAGACGCTGGCCTTGCGTTAAATCGTGAACTATGAAGAGATTTATATGTGTTTATTCCTGAATGGTCAGGAAGGAGAATAATGAGCTGGAGTTCGACTTTGGGCAAGTATGCTCATGTAAGGGGAGTCAGATCATGGTAAGGAAGGCATAAGGAAGGTCTCCTCGAGTTTGGAATGATTTGGACACCTCTATAAGTACTAAAAGGCTGATTATTCATGAATAGTAGGGGTCCAAGTCTAACTATGAAAGGCCACGTTGCATGGAAACCAGAACGCGACGGGCCCATCATTGCTATCAGGTCACGACGCCTCGATACGTCACCTTCCATAGAAGGAAACCTTTTAAGCATTTTCTGGTGATTTTTCAGGAATTAAATGGCCAAATAGGAACACAACGTATCGAGGTGTCGCCTTCTGAAGGAGACCGATTCAAGCTTGAAGGCAAATCGAAGTGAGGAGGAATGCGACATGAAGGGCGTTGCCTTCGGAATGCGAACGTGATAGGACTATGGTCGCCCTCATAGTCTTTCAGCATATGGCTTATTCAAAATGTCTAATCTCCTTGCATAGGTATCGGATTGACGTACGGCTTGAAGCGTTGGACTCCCAACTTAGAGAGCTACGAGATGATGATAAAGACTAGTTAATATGACCATGAAGAACCCACCAGGGCAATGAACTAATAAGAAAGATATCATGATCGGAGAAAGCCAGCTAGGCGATGATGAGCCAACGTGGGCATCAATGATATGACAAAGAATTTGGATCGACTTATGGGTCAGAAATGGGTGTCTACAGTAACGTGGCTTAGTAACGTGGCTTGTTAAGGAGAAGGTGAATGTTATGGCTAACACATGTAGGTTGCATGCCATAGATGCATGAGAGCCGGATGGTTATAAAACCTCTCTTTAACCATTCGGAGAAGTTTTTACTCTCTTGCTCGAAGCACCTTGCTGTTGCCTTTGCCTTGTGGAAGCTCTTGCTCTTGCTGCTCTTGTTGGATCGTATCTATTGCTGTTGTGTTCATGTAGCTGCTGAGCTACTTCAACTGAAGCTGTTACTGCTACCTCTCTCATGCACCTGCAGTGGCTACCACTACAGGTTTTTCTCCCTGTTGCTGTGAGCTCCTACGTTAAGGAGAAGTGAAGGCTTTCATCTTCTTAAGTCAGGTAGGAATCACTCTTCTTTTCCTCCTTCTTGACTTCTATCCTTGATTTACAGCTTGAAGTTAACATGTTATTATGTTTATACTATGATTGTTTTCTATCCACTATTAGCTTGTTTAGCTCTAGATCATGTCATGACCAGGTGTGTTTTTGGAAAATATTTGTTGTTAGGACATGCTGTTAGAAGAGTTGTTCTTTTAGTAGTTCTCCTTCCCTAAGTTTCTAACCATTCATGTGTACAGTTTGCATTTTTATGTTTCATTCCTTTCTTCCTGTAAAGTGGAGTTTAGAAGTGTAGACCAGATCTATTTGATGTTGATTAATCAAGTTAGGAATTATAGGAATACTTAGTAGAGTGTCCCGTGGTAGTTTTGCATGTTTCTGGAAGTCTACACTGCACCTGTCGACAGCCAGAACCCACCTGTCGATAGGAATCATGCTTCTAGAACCCAGATTGTGTAGAACACCAGTAGCTATCAACAGATAGCCCTCTTCTATCGACATATGTCCTTTACCTATCAACAACCGACCTAGGCTTGTCGACTGGCAGTGGCCAGACTCTAGAAAGCTGGTTCTGGAAGGCAGTAGCTGTCGACCGCCACCCTTTGGCTGTTGACATACACTATCCAGTCTTGCCTTCCAACATTTTTTCTTGCCCAATCTACTGTTGATAGATCATGTTGTTAGCCTAGCAAGTTGTTTTCCTCATTATCTTGGGTTTCTACCACTATATCACTAAGAGAGATCATCCAATTTTTTCCATATCCTACTTGGATTTCCTTGAATTCTCCCAAGTACAATTGATTCCTAAATGGCTACAACCTTCTGTATCATTGACCTTAATTCATAAAATTTGGTTATATGAGAGCTTGAGTACTTGTGTACCACGTTTTCTTATGAACGACTTGTGCTGACAATTATTGGGTCCTTGGACTCAAATGAGATATATTCTGTGCAAATAGGGCTGGTCCAGTCCCGGGAGGAGCACCCAAATTTGTTTAGTGGCCGTACGGAACGATAATGGATCTATGGATGTTTGGCATTGCATCAAATACTTGATTGATTAGTCATCATGTTATCCTATCATCAGTTTTGCATTTGAATCGAAACATGATTATTATCATGAAATCTTGACCATGTATTCGTAATTCAGTACTTCTGTTCTACATTTATTGTCTAGTTGACATGTTTGTCCAATCATCTTGATACCTAGTACTGACAATTGTTAAGTTACTTATTCAAATCTTTGGACATCTTAATCCTTTATGATTAGAAGAATTGAATCCTATTGGGCTAGTTAGATCACATAATCCTACCATTTCAGGTGATCAAGATGAGGGAAGTGCTTAAAAGGGGGGAAAAGGTGTGCAGAGTGGGACAACCAATCTTCTGGAGTTCAACAACTATGTTTCATTAGTACTGTAGAAGTCGAATGTATTAAGTTTTCTATTTTCTACTCCTCTTATAGACATTAATGAGGAGTACATGTAATTATGCTTCCGCATTGTTAATGTTAGATGAATAAAACATAAGTCCTATTTCTTGAACCTAATTTCTGTCATTCCGATAAACATACTTTTATTAGGACGTGACAGTCTTGGTGCCATGTTGATGCAACAAGGGCGGGTACTTGCTTATGCTTCTCGTTAGGTGAGGAAGCATGAGCAGCACTACCCGACGCACGACTTGGAGCAAGTAGCTGTCATGTTCGCCATGAGGTTGTGGAGACATTACTTGTACGGCGAGGTGTTAGAGGGTTCACGGACCACCGGAGCTTACAGTATGTCTTCACGTAGAGAGATCTGAACCTCAGGTAGCGCAGGTGGGTCGAGTACCTGAAGGACTACGACTTTACCATTTCTATCACCCGGGAAAGGCTAATGTCGTAGCGGACGCTTTGAGTAGGAGAGACCACTTGAGTTCCTTGTTGGTTAGACACTGGAGACTTTGGAGGACGCCACTCAGGGATTGTTCATGCCATCGAGACTCCGAGAGAGAGCAGTGCTGACCAGCAATGACAGTTCATCGAGTGATTTATCAGCAGGTGATAGAGGCACAGAGTGCAGATGCAGGTTTGGCTGACGTGTTGCAGATGCCAAAGGTCAAGCTGGACGAGGATAGCGAGGTCAGGTTCAGAGGCAAACTCTACGTTTCAGAGGACGTCAGGCAAGAGCTGTTGGCTGAGGCGCAAAGATTGAAGTACTCTGTTCATCCTTGCTCCACCAAGATGTACCACAACTTGAGGGGACTCTTTTGGTGGCCTGGGATGAAGAGAGATATTATTGAGTTTGTTGTTCGCTGCCTTACCTGTCAGTAGGTGAAGGCAGAGCATCAACGT